>APFE030331228.1:2216-19570 GCA_000404065.3 Pinus taeda | reverse complement strand
GCCCGAAAAAGTATAAAACAATGCTCGAAAGAACCGCCCGATCATTACGACCAAGGAGTACTTTTCATAAATAGTGATCCTCACCTAAAAAAGTAAAAAAACGATCAAAACCATGTCGCTTTATGACCGTTAACGAACTGGAAACGACAAGGGTCCGACAATCTTTTCGTTTTTAAATGGTCGGAAAAGGGTTTAAAGACGACCGCCTCTCATTTCCATTTAACGAGTCGAGAGGACCAACTCGGCATTCTTTTCATGTTTAGAGAGTTAGAAAAGAGCAAAAAGGTGACTCCAAAGTGACTTTTTCGAGTATTTACCGAGTCCGAAAAAGTATAAAATACAACTCGTTTCACCGCCTAAGTTGCACAAACACCTGTCGCTACACAAGAAACCGGCGTAAAATCCATTTTCGACACAAATATTCATAAAAATATTCATAAAATGACTTTTAAAACCTATTTGAGGGTCAAAAAGTTATAAAATGGTGAAAATGGTAAAACAAAAATTTACTTTTCACTTTTTACCTTTGGAGAGCGACATTAGGGCTTTTGGTGTGCGATCTTCAATCGGCGATTGCGACAAATCATGTTGACCATTCGGAGCGCCGTTAGTGTCAGGTAAGAGGTCTCGTCCTTTACTCCATTTCTATCCATTTGAGATTTGTATTAAATTGCTTTTTCATCCCCTATAGGGAGGATTTCAAATTTAAGGGTTGCGCCCATTGGTGCGGATTTCGGGCATGGACTCGTGCCAATGGGGCAACTTTCCCAAAGGGCACGCGCCCATGGGCGCGACTATTTTAGAAACAGTCGTGCCAATGGCTGTGCGGGTTTTTTTGGTGAATTTTTAACAAATTTAAACCAATTTTCCTACATTTCCAAGTTATACAAGGATCTAATTCATTGTTTTGGGCTTGTGTTTGCAGGGAAATATGCGAAAATGGTGATCGTGTGGAAAGAATGAGAACATGACTAAGTGGACACATTGGCCTTAGCAGATGAGGACTACATGGAGGCTCTCAGAGTGTGTGGGCTTAAGAAGTATTTCCTGTTGTCCTATTTACGAGCTCAGTCAGAGCTCTTACAGTATTTGGTCAACTTGTGGGACGTACAGGAACAGGTGTTCTGAATACGGGATCAAGTATTGGAGTTAGACATGTCTGATGTCTACTTCCTTACTGAATTGTCACGACGGGGGCTGGTGCCTCGACTGACCGGTAGCAGGCCATCTGGAGAGAAGATGGAGGAGGTGAAGGCCCGAGTTTGCCCAGATGCAAGATATGGGTCGGGCAGCTCGAAGGTGGATATCCCCACTGTCCCAGACCTGACACTCAGAGCATTGTTGTTCACCATCACACGAGCTGTGGGGGCATAGGCACCCCAC
Organism: Pinus taeda; assembly: GCA_000404065.3. NCBI lineage: Eukaryota > Viridiplantae > Streptophyta > Pinopsida > Pinales > Pinaceae > Pinus > Pinus taeda. The sequence continues at coordinate 18,187 of APFE030331228.1, read as the reverse complement.
GAAGCTATGAAGAACCATCTGATCCTAGCGACAGAGTGCCTTAGTCCGACAGTCTTCAATTGGGCGTCAGCAGTGATGACCAATATGAAGAGGCAGCTGACCAAGACCAAGCAGGGCAAGCTGCAGCAGTTCGGATATGGCTCCATCTTGGTGACGTTCTTCTTAGAACATGTGCCAAGCTTCCAGGGCCAAGGGGCCTTTGTTCCTGACCCGACACCTCGAGAGCTGAGGATGGATCGATGGGCGGCACTGATGTCGAGGGGTGGTGGCGATCAGCAGATGTCTTTTAGACCTAAGTTTTTCAGGTGGCTTCGCTACCAACTGATTGTGGTGGAGGACTGGCCATATGTGGGGACAGACTTCATCAGAGACCCTGACCTCCCTCTGCCGGAGGGAGAGGACTGGAACGAGGATATTGGTATGATCTCGTTTTTTGATTTTGTGTGTTTATGATTTTTTTTGGTTAGTACATGCTTGTCCTAATGACCTTTATATGCATATGCAGATGTTGTCCCAGAGCGTGGCTGGCATGTCTCCCATTGCTAGGAGACACCCAGCAGCAGGATCGGATCCTCAGGAGGAGGGCGGTGACAGAGGAGAGCTTATTCAGAACCTCGAGGCTATCACTCGAGGGATTCCAAATTACGCTCGGCTAGCGGATGTCCCGCTAGCGTACCAGAGGCACACAGTGGGGGTGCCAACTCGCATCCACCGGCTCCTAAGGCGTTTAGTACGGGTGGTGACGTGCTACCATGAGCACCACCGAGACTAGATATCTAGGCTTTCTTTTCTATGCATATTTTTTGAGAGACATGTTGTCTCCGGATGTATTTAGATAAACGTATTATTTTTTGATGATGCACGGGGTGCAAACATTTTGGACACACACACACACACATATATATATATACATATGTTTTATGGTTTATTGTACTTTATGCTTCTTATGTTATGTTGAATTACATGTTATGCAAATGCCTGTCCAAAACATAATTAGCTAATGCATCGGTTAACGTATTAAGTCGTCTTGGAATATGTTGATAACTAATGAAATCAAAATCCCTTTCTAACAACTTAACACGTAAATACAACCTTAAAATATGATGATCTCTGACAGAATAACGCCCGTTGAGTTGGTGGACGACAAGCTGAGAGTCCAAGTTCACAACCAATGTTTGAATGTCGAGGTTAATCGCCTCAGCCAATAATTCAATCACAACACTATATTCAGTGACATTGTTTGTTGTACAACCTAGACAAACCCCTTGAATGTCTACTAACTCACCATGAGGATCGTAGATCACCCATGCCGTAGATGACAAGTTGCGTGTACTGCGGGAGGCACCATCAGCGAAACCAACATAAGGTGATCCAGACATCTGTTCAAGAAGCAAAAAGACACAATAAGCGACAATCACGCCGACACGCCAAGACAAAAACATGAAAACATGCACACACAACACACATGCTGAAAGCACACATATATATAAAAAAGAGAGTGCCTGGACTCATACATAGTATTTTTTCAAATAAAGCCCATTTCGGGGCTTATCCAGGGGATTCCCTTCGTAATCAATAAGCTCGTAGGCCCCTTTTTGCAAAAAAAAATTCACAATGTAGGGCTCGTGCCACATAGGCTCGAATTTTCCTGCCCCCAACTTATCGTTAGCTTGATCATAGAGCAGTACTAAGTCTCCCTCAATGAAAGAGCGAGGATGAACAGTATTGTCGAATTGAGTTTTCACTCGCTTCTTCTGTGCTTCAATAGATAAGGAGGCTAGACGACGAGTCTCGTCCAGCCGCTCTAAGTAAAGAAGGTGCTCTTCTACTGGGGTAGTGACAGGGAGAAATTCGATGGCTATCTTTAATGAAGGAATCTCACACTCAATAGGAAGGATAGCCTCCAGTCCGTAAACTAACTGAAAGGGAGTGAAACCAGTGGCGTTCTTCACGGAGGTTCGGTAGGCCCACAAAGCGGAGAACAACATCAAATGCCAATTGGACTTATGCATGCCAACAGTTCGCTGAAGCATCATGACCAAGACCTTGTTCACGGCTTCCACTTGACCGTTTGCCTGAGGATAGTATGGGGTTGAACTATCATGCCATACGCCCAACTGGGTTGTTAGCTCGGTCATCATGTGATTACAAAAATGCTTTCCGTGATCAATGACAATGGCTTAGGGAACTCTGAACCGCGAAATAACATGGTTGAATAAAAATTGCGCCACGGTGTGACCGTCTTTAGACAATGTAGGCATCACCTCGGCCCATTTCGTGAAATAATCAACAGCAATGATGATGTACCCATGCCCCCCAGTCGAGCAAGGGTTACAGGTCATATAATCAATGCCCCATTTGGCAAAAGGAATGACAGTTACAACGGGGTACAGTGGAGCAGGGGGTGCACGCATCTTATGTTGGTAAATTTGGCACTCATGACATGAACGAACGGTAAGAATATAATCCTTGAAAATGGAGGGCCAAAAGTAGCCAGCACGGAGGAATTTTTGTGCAGTGGAATATCTAGACATGTGACCGCCACAAGCACCAGAGTGGCAGTCATTTAAAACTCTCTCTACTTCTTCGAAAGTCAAGCATCGGCGAAGAATAGAATCAACGCCGAGATGGTACAAGGTGTCCCCAACGATGCAATATGGTTGGGCTTGATTTCGGATCCGTCGGCAAGCATCCTTAGATGTCTCAGGACGAAAGGAGGACGTATGTAATTAGACAATAATATCCCCGTACCAGGGATCGAGGGTGCTGATGAGGAAGAGAGTTTCGTCCGGAATGGAATCCTCTAACTGAGAGGAGGCAACAGTAGATGGCAGAGAACACAACAGTTCAACGAAGACAAGCGATTTCTTAGACTTGGCAGCAGTAAATTCCAAGTCAAACTCTTGGAGGATGACTATCCACTTCGAGTATTTTCCCCCCAGGAACTAACATGACAAAATGTAGGTCATTGGGTTGCAATCAGAGATCATTATCGTGGTACGCAACAAGATGTAATGACGGAAGCGTTGAACAGCGCAAACAGTGGCCAGTGCCAACTTCTCAACATAAGCATATCGAGACTCCATGTCTAATAAATTACGGCTAAGGTAATAAATAACATGTTGAGTGCCATCATCATCATCCTGAACAAGAACCATGCCGATGGTGGTATCAGCAGCAGCCAGATACAACGTGTAATCACAATGGTAATTTGGAGGATGCAACAAAGGGGCGAAAACCAGAAGAGTTTTAAGATGTTCAAAAGAATCTTGAGCTATGGCATCCCATCAGAACGGGGTGTCGCGCTTCAGTAACTGCGTGAAACATTTTGCCACCTCGGCATAATTCGGGATGAATCGTCGTAAAACGTTTGATTTACCCTGCAAACTCTGCAGTTGCCGCAAAGAAGAAGGGGGAGGAAGATTCAAAATGGCCTCGACTTTAAGGGGATCCAAGCGGATGCCCTCTCAGGAGACGATAAACCTGAGAAGTCGGCCAGACTCCACGCAGAAGACACATTTATGTAGATTAAGTCGAATATTGTAGTGTCGACAGCGGAGAAAAATTTCACGGAGATGCGACGGATGGTCTGGGCGTTTAGCTGAATGAGCGGGAAGGTCATCCAGATAAGGCTGCAAAATGTGTCGGATATCATGAAAGGCGTAAGACATCGCACGTTGAAAAGTGGCGCCAGCATTCTTAAGACCGAAAGGGAGCTTTTTATAAGCAAAAGTACCCCACGGACAGATAAAGGGCGTCTTGTGTTGATCAGCTGGCACGATATTAATCTGGTTATATCCAGAAAAGCCATCCATAAACGAATATATCTCACTCCCAGCACACTCATCAATGAGCTAGTCAATGAAAGGTGTGGGGTAGTTATCTTTTGGGCAGGCTCGATTAATATCACGATAATCGACACAGACTCGAATAGTACCCTGCTTTTTATCCACAGGGACGGTGTTAGAAACCCAATCTGTGAGTGGGATGGGGTAAATGAAGCCAGCTTTAAGGAGCTTTTCGACTTCCTCTTTGATTATTGCAGCCTTGCGGGGGTGCACAAGGCGTAAACGCTGACGAACAGATTTAGCTCCTAGATACATAGGTATCTCATGCACTATGATGCTTGGATCAATGCCGGGCATCTCTTCATAAGACCATGCAAAGATGTCACGAAACTCGCGAAAAAGAGCTATATAGATTTGAATTTCCTCAGGAGTGCAAGTGACTCCTATGTAGATATGCTCGATGATCCCTGGTTTGAGAGAGATGTCGATAGGTTGAGTCTGCGTAATGTTCCCCAAATTCCCTTCAGAAGACACTTGATATACCTGAATGGGTGTCTGAAGGGGTTGTGAAGGGAGACAAGGAGCAAACCACTCGAGACAAGCCAACGTTTCCCGAAGGGTAGGGAGAAACGAGGAACGGTGATGAAGATTGAACCATGGAGGTTCCTCGAGAGACATGGTCTCTATGATGGCTTCATCGAAAGGAAATATTTCCTTTAACGGGTCCGAGGAGGCACATTCTCCAAGCCAAGGGGAATAGTCATATGAGTCAAGAGCTCCGCTTAAAGAAGAAGATTCAGCAGGAGGAGCCGATAAAGCAGCAATTTCAATGTAGTTGAGCTCGGCAGGACTCAACGGCATCTCCTCGCCCCACGATTCAATCTGGTCCATGGGGGGGAGGACCCAAGGATTAGAACGAACCGAAATCATACTGATAGAGGCGAGGTTTGGAGGTGGGAGTGAAAAAACAACCATGAGGGCGGGATCTTTGAAGAGCCCGGTTCCCACACTCTCGAAGGGGATGGAGGTATGCTCTACGAAAGGCAGATTTCCTTCGGAAGAAGAAGCGAAGAAGGAGAGCTGGTCTACCGTGACAATTTTCCCCTGGTGAGGGAAACGAATGACACGGAAGAGGGACGAAGCCACGGCACGCATGGCATATGTCCAACTCCAGCCGAGAAGGAGGTTGTAAGTAAGATTTGTGTCAACGACCTCAACTTCCACTTCAACGGTTTTCCCTTCCAAAGTAATCGGTAATCGTTGAAGGATACCATAGGGACGAGATTCTCTCCCATCAAAGGCTTCCAGCATCATAGGGGACTGGCTCAAAGTCGGATACCCGATCACTTTCCAACAAGCAATAGACATGATGCATGTCGATGCGCCTTCATCAATAACCATACAATGAATCGTTTTCGAATTGATGATGACTTGAATGAGGAAGGCGATCTGATGAGGCAGTCTTGGGACATGGCTCTCGAGATCAAAGGTGATCAAATCCGAATCCGCCGGGTCGATGCCACCGATGGCCAATAGCAGGGACTTCCTCTGAGGGGGGCAGCTTTGGAGAACTTCTAAAGTGAACATAGTCGACAGAGCCTGCGCTAAGTCCTCAACTATGCTATAGTGCTGGGCAGCACGAGCATTTGGGTTGTAAGATGATCTCCGAAGTACTCCTTTGGGAGGGGGCCGGATGGGCGTCTCAGTACTAGGTCTCTCGATGTGGAGCGGACCAGAATTGGATGGAGGAGCGCTTGAGGGGACCTCAGGCTCCTTCCTGGCGGATGACGGATATTCCTTTGTTCGAGTCGTTACATGAACGGGAATGGTTCCAGCCATGAACACTTGGGAACCAAAGGGAGGAGAAGACGAAGATGGATCGGCCACCATTTGAGTCTGTTGAGAGGGGAAAGGTTCTTTTAGAACCGCAAGAATCCCAGGAGCACCTTTTAATAAATGACTAACCTCGGACCTCCTTGGGTAGTCTTTGGTATAATGATCCTCGTCACAGATAAGACAAGGATACTTTGGTTTACACTTGGCTCCTTCCTCGGGTGGAGGTTTGGAGGGGTCCTGTTTGGGTTGCTCAGATTTATTCTTCGCTTTCCCCTTTTTCTTTCCTTTCGAGGCCTTGTCCACCGTGGTGGAATGGACGACGTTGATCTCGGAAGTACTTCCAGAATTAGAACCACCCTGAGAAGTGTTTTCGTTTGAAGCATTCGATTTTTGCTTCCTAGGGTTCGAGGATGATTTATTTGACAACGGATTTACAGAGCCAATAACCCCATCAACAGATGGCTTTGGCGGAGCTTTGGATGTACCGTGTCTTGGGGCATCAGGCAAATACTCATATAAAGTACCTGACTGAGAATAAACTAAGTCGAGGTACTGAGCATGCACGATAGCTTGCTCTTCAGTCACACAAGATCCCATAGCAATGTCCTGTGCGATGTTAGGGACAAAGGAGGTCGTGAACCAATCGGTTAGGAGTTGATCAGGAATCCAGAACTTGATTAACCGACGACGCCGTCTCCATTCATGTATATGATCAGAGATGTGGGTGGCCATGTCCTGTTTGAGAGACGTAAGGAGATTCGTTCCCGTCTCATACCGAATGGGTAACTGAAAATGAGAGAGGAATGCCATTTCCAATGAATTGAAATCTTGAAAAGACGCATGGGTCAACTCAATGTACCATTTAGTAGCCGAGCTGGTGAGAGTCCTTTGGAACAGGCAGAGCCAGATTGAATCGTCAAGCCATGAATTCGACGAACACCAAAGGTGGTAAGTCATCACATGGGCTTGAGGATCTTCTCCAGCTTTGTCGTCAAATTTGGGACAATTTCCGGGTACCTTGGTTGGAACCGACGGCTAGTGTGGATTATGCAAGATAGGATCATTGGTTAATTTAGATGTTGGGTTGTGTTATATTCTTTCCACATAGTTAACAGGGGGTTTGAGGGGTACCCGTAACCCCACTTTATGGGGTCCGAGGCAGCGCCCCAGAAAATTTTGGTTTTGGACCCTATTTTAGGTTGGGTGGACCCACCTATGGTTTTGTGCATGATTTTCACACATGTTTTTTGGACGCGATGGTTTTCGGTCCATGGTATTGGATGCGATGGTTTTTTGGTCCATGGTATTGGATGTGATGGTTTTTCTGTCCATGGTATTGGATGCTTTGGCATGTATAAATATGTATTGTAACATTGAAAGGAGCATAATGAAAAATGAAGCTGGTAGTCTCGGTTTTGAGATCCAGTGGGAAATCTCTGTGTATATGTGTTTTATGTGTTATGTTCTCGCATTTTTATTTTTCCTGTGATTTAGAATTCGTATGCAGGTAATTTCTGTACAGGGTTAAAACCTACATTACATAGTTAATTTCCCCGTTGTTTTAATTAAATTCCTATCCATTTTATAAAGTTAATTAACAGTTTCTCCAATCCTTCTAACTCCTAGGCATTCGGTCTTGTTGTTGTTTTTTTGTTTCTTTTCAGGTACTCACTTGTCTGTTGTCCATCCTGATCAAGAAGAAACTTGTTATGGTACTCTTCTCACTCAAACTAATTCTAGATACTCCTAGATTAGCCTTGGAGGATTTTGCTAATGTATATTAATGACTTCGAGTTTATTTCTGCCATAGTCATCATTGTCGAGGCTACTCCTTTTATGGGTTTGCGTTTTGTTCTAATAGTCCCTTCTTGGTTAACAAAATATTTTTAACCAGCTTGGTTATTTCTGATACATATGGCATGTATAGTTAGTTTTGGATGCTTCAGTAATAACTAATTTCTAGTTTATAGAAACTATTAGCCGATGTAATTATTACTATTTGGATTGTTCAAAGATTGTATAAAGTTAGGGTATTTACCTACTACAATTTTCAAAGTGGTTGTTGTTCCAATCTGAGTACAATTATAATACTTTGAAGACTAAAATACTAATTTTTGCTATTATTCTATAATACCCTATACAACATCCAATTGTAATTATTTATGTGGTTATAATTCAAAATATTGTTTATCATTTTACATTAAAGTCTGTAGATGTTAGCTCTTGTCTGGAAGAAGGAATGGCAGGATTGTCCCTTGGCTAAGCCATTGTTCAGTAAGCCAAGGGAATAACCCCCATCTTCCAATAATTAAGAAATATTTCCACTTTTTGGATATGTTTTTGGTTCTTGCATTTCTTGGATTTACTCTATAAACCCTCGCAGAGCCCTCATTTATTCCACATTAATTTATGTTTTATTTTTATTTTCACCATCACATAATGAATTGTTTTACTTAGAGACTACTCAGAACTAGCAACCATTGGTTCTATTGGTTCAACCAATCTGGTTTATTCGTTCTACATAAAAATTTGCCCATGTAAGGCAGTTCTTTTAACTACATCTTTCTTTTCAGTTATTCACACCAAACCAAAGTATTATAAGCGGACAAACTTTGTATTCCCTACAATATGATACCCTATTCATTATATTCCATTTCCTTTTCTCATAACTGATAGATGCATTTTAGTAAGCCACAACATTAAACAAAGGAAATCTCATTAGCATAGTTGTTAGGTTTTTCTATTAAAATTCATATATTCATAATCATACCGAATTTTCATCAAATAGAGATACTATAAAGTTTAATTGAGGTTTTTAGGGGAAGAAACCCCTTTTGGTTTCTTATTAACTAAAGAAAATCCATTTGTTTCTATTGGTTTTTAATGCTCAATTATTTTTTAAGTCATTCTCTTTACACTCCTCTCTAAGGACTAGTTATGAGGCCCACTTAATTTTTTTAACTTTATCTTATCATTTATAGTTCACTGTGATTTTCACTATTATTTGCAGAAATCTCATTCTTGAAGTTTACTTTTTAGTGTGATGTTGATACTTGGTGAAATTATGTGTATATATATAAATAATTCCTCGATAATTATAATATTTTATTTTTATTCTTAGATTAATTATGTATCTGAGAAACCAGAAGTATTCCAGTTATAGTTTCCTAAATCCCAGGACTACTCGATCATGCTATCGGGCAATTGGCTTGGCCTTTTCGCTAACCTAGGTTAAATTCTAATAATTATTTGCATATTGTACAATTCTTATATGGAAACTTTCTATTCCCCTAAATACAATTTTGATGCACATTATTACACCATCAAACCCTTTTCTTTTATAGAGAACATTAACAAGCAAATATGCAAATTATTTACAAACATGAACCTTTTGCTTTTAAGAAAAATACAAATAAAAACATAACCAAATAATAGATTGGATTACTTAGCTTTTTTGTAACTTTATGATGTAGCCACAAAACACCAGGGACAATAGTGCTCCACCCAACTATTGAGCATGGTGATCCACACCAGAACTCCCCCCGAGCTAGTTTTCACTTCCTGACAGTTATCTAAGCAGTAATCATTACAGGTTATTTCAAGATATTTTCCTTATCCTAACTAGGCTAAATATGAAATTCAAATGACCATCAAGTTTCAGTTAAGGATTCCACTGGCCAACCAGGTCAAAAAGCCTACAGTGGTAGCATCCTACCTCCCTCAACAACGTCATGTCTAAGGTTCATATCTTACAAATGTATGTCCCTTTTTGGAACTCCTCCAACTAGTTACCAAGTCTTCAAGGTTGCCTCAGGTTTTCTTCCCTCTCCCCTCTTGGCTTCCTTGTCCCCAACTAAGATTATTTATCTCTAGGGAGGGAATATCTGTCTTCTAACTGTCTTCTAAGTGAAAACCCTCATTTAGCACTCTTTCTCGTAGTTTTATGGCTAACCATAGTTAATATTATTTAAAAAATAGAAATTAAAACAAATTTATCATGCATATCAAGTCTTTCACATGACCCATAGTTTTACCAAATAATTTTTGTAAAAAACAGTGTTCACGACTTTTACCAAGGGGTATTACATCTTCCCCCACTCGAGAAAAACACCATCCTTGGTGTTTCTTCGCCTTCAAAATAAGATGGAATATGCCTTACACATATAATCTTCATCTTTCTAGGTTGCCCCTCTTGGATGAAGTGCTCCCACTGCATTTTACATGGGTAAATTCTTGCTTTTATGGCATAATTCCCCTCTAATCAAGAATGCATAGAGGTTCATCCAGAACTACATCATCTAGTTCAAATTACAACCATAGCTATTATGGTCATTACTTTCTATCAATCCATCATGTCAGAGCATATACATATGTATCTTTTAAATATTTATTATAGAACCCCATCAGTTGCTATTTATATACCCAAAAAAGGTCATTAGCGTGCATCAAAAACCATCAAGGGTCATAACCTCTACTAAATAAGAGTTAGCAGTATCATTGTAAACTCATTATTGTAGTTTTTTATTCTTTTATTTTTATCTTTTAAATTTCTTCGGTACTTATCTAATGGGTATGTCATCCGACAAAGACCTTGCTATGTGGTTCTGTTATAAGTTTCATACCATAGAGGTATCAGTTCCATCAACCTTACTTTCTTAGTAAAAATAAAAAAATTAGAAACCATTTATTGTTCTTGTCTTTAATGAGAGATTACAACTAGTGCATTTTCATACCAATAGCATTACTATACTTATATCTTAATTCAAAGGTAAGATACGCATTAATCATGCATGAGTAATGTTTTAATATTACTTCTTTTCCCTGCCATATTCAAAATGGCCATGTTGTTATCTATTATGTCCAATTAAACTAAGTTATGCCCATTTTAGACACTTTGCTATTTTCTTTAGTGCTAGTTTAGGATCTACTTTGTAGTATTCCTTTTCATTTTGGTCCCTTGACATCTTGTATTATAGGTTGGTGATGTAAGTTATATGAAAATTCATTCCTGTGCACCGGGTTTCCACCTCTTGAGCTTGTACGCATGTTGTTTGGCTCACGCTCACCATGTTACTATATCATAGTTCCTTCCATGTATGTCATAACACGACCTACTATCCACTTCATTCAAAAAAATTATTTTAATACATTTGATATGTAAGGCTCTATGGAATATTAGATAATAATCTTTTTCCAACTCGATATTAATTAGTTTCTTATTCTAGCCTTATACAAAAGTCATACTTGTTATCACCACAAGGAAGGTTTCCTTACCTTGTTCCCATGATGACATGTGACAAGTGATTTTTTCTATAGGCATCATCATACTTTCACGATATCATCATGTCATAACAAAACATTACCAAGTTATAGGATAATTACTTCAACTTACCAATTACCAAATTATCCTGTCTTTTGTTTAAGTGGACATGATTATCATGTCCACGTTACTCATCCGCTGATGGTTTCATGCAAAAATTAGAGTTCTATAATTCAATTTTTTTTTCCTCTTGTTCTTTACGGTGTCCTCGCCCTTAAAATATTTTCCCAATAGGCCATTAAGGCTGGAAACACAAGGTAATATTAAAATAATTGACCATGAAAATTAAAATATACAACTTTGAGTAACATGGGAATACTTAAAACTCACAAAAGCCAACCAAAATTACATTACCAAATCCTATCATATTTTCTTTCTGACACGCCTTACCTTATGGTTTTACTTAATTCTTTCTTCGAGGTTTTCATCCTTCCCTATTCTACAACTTATTAATTAAGATTCTTTGGGGGTTACATGTGCTTCCCCTTGTTGTTGAAGTGCAATCAACTATGGATCTCTTTTTCCCTTGCATCTATGTGCCTGTCAGCCACCTCAACACATTATGTTAGCGTGAAGCTTTTTTTTTATCAATACTCTACCATTTAACAAGACTTCATCTGTGCCTATGAAAACCATGTTGTAATTTTCAAGGTACTTCCATAGGGCACCAGTTGTTGCTGACATGTTTCATTTGCTTTATTAGCACCGCACAAAATAATAGGAATAGGTCATGTTTGTGCCAATATACTATCAACATTTTTCTTTATCGTGGCTTTAATTTTTCTTAAGATTATGTGTCACTTTCTTTTGCTACCTTTCTTAGTTGTCCACCTATTCTTGATCACCCTTCACCTATGCCCACTATCAATTTCTCAAGTCACGTTTAGACTACAGATTCCTTGGAGTATTCAATATACATATCCATCGTCGAGTGTACCTATGTGCATAAACATCGGCTTCCATGTTGTCTTTTCAGATCATGATATTTCCAAAAAGCATTAAACTTGCAAAGACCAAGTATGGTTATATTATTTTTCCTCTCTTTGGATATATATATATATATATATATATTTCTCCTACAATTCCATTGGACTGCACATAGGTGGAGTCTAGCATGTATTCATTCTCGTTTATCAAATGCACTAGTTCAGATCAAACCTACGATACCAGAGTTAAAAATCATTTCAACCAAAATTCCCTAGTACATGATTTAGTGTTACAAATCTGTAACTCACAATAATCTTGAGCTCTCTGCATCTACTTAGTATAAGAAATTCCAAAGCCATTTGGACCTTTTTTTTTGTTTCTATTCTAGGTCCATTGTATTCCCTTTCGAATAAATTTTCATATTGACTCTACTTTTTCTTTCATTACACTCACTAAATTTGGTATAAAACTAATATCTCTATCATATCAGTAGCACTATTCCGAAGTGCTTCCACATTTTACATAGTGCCTTGGAGCACCCTAGTTATTGTCATCACGTCATTTTCAACATAAAAGTCTCAAATACGTTGTTTCACCTCTCTTATTTCCTAGGCCAATCCGTTTTCCTCACAGGTTATTATAGGAATTGATCACAACTTACCTCTATTTTGTTGGTTTTTAACTAAAATTTTGGTCCAGCAATTCTACTACACTTCCAATTATTATTTTTTTTATTTTTTTTATATTCTTGGTCTAGAAAACAATTCTTGACTCATTCTAATATAACTTGTTTGGGAAGAATTCCCTATAATATTTAGAATAATGTTAAATGATATGATCCTCCGTATTAACAATTGTGCTTGTTATTGCACTATTGCAACCAGTTAACTCCCTATATGAAGAAACTTCCTAATATAAGGTTCATTTTTTTGTGGTCCTGAAATCTAACCCCATTCATACTAGTTGCCACTGTTTTTGGACTTATTTAAACTTGAGTTACATTGCCACATATAGTTTTGGTTGTTTCCTTCATTCTTTTAACAAGTTCTTGATAAAAATTCATCATGTACGCAACGAGGTCATTTACACCAATCAAGTAATTACTCTCCCATTATATATATTGTATACTTAAATATTGATCACAAAGGCACCATTAATACCCTTTTACACCTTATACCTATCTGATATTTAACAGTTTCTTAACAGTATGAAAAATGTCACTTTGTCCATTGCTATCCAACAGTGATGGAATGTTGATTAACATGCATTATTAAATAAGTTTTCCAAAATAGTTGTTCACTCTCTAAAGTGCCTAACATACCCTTTCCTTGTAGATAAGGTTATCCCCAATAATAATTCAACTAACATTTATATCTTGACTTACGTAATTTAAAATTTATTTCAATGTACTCTAGACAAGGTTCTTTTCACTTCTCGTTCCAGGTTCTTTTCACTTCATGTTTCTCTAAATCTAAGTTAACACCGAGATTTATTCAGTTCCTTTATTTAGCGGATTATTTTACCTATAGATGAGCTCATAGGCCTCAGCGTTGAAACTGTTGAAAAATGTGCAACAAGAAATGCTAGATTTAGTAAGTGCTAAAAATAGATATGCTAAAAATGGCTTGTCTAAAAATAGTAGTTTGGCCAATGAGCATTTTGGCCACCTTGGGTGAGGTGGAACTGCTAAAAATAGAAACTTCTAAAAATAGCATTTCTGGGTCCCTTCCTATTTTTAGCTGTCCCTGATCTAACTATAGGAAGTAAAAACAAATTTGGTCTTACCAGCAGTTTAAAATATTAATTAATTAATCTCCATGAATTAATTAGTTATGGAAAATTAAACTTGAAGTCTTTGTGAGATCATGCAATTATCTTCTCTCTTATTTAGGAATTTATCCCTTGATTAAAGGAGATAACGTTCAATTCTATATTGAGAGGATCAACTAACTTAGTTTAACTTAGTCAAGTCCAGTTAGAATAATTTAGCAAGTTGTTAAATTAATGAGATACAGTTTGTTGATGCTTGCATGCATGTCACAACTATTATTTTCAGATAACTGTGTATTCACTCATGGATAACTGATGCATGTCAGTTATGTCAGAGACCCAATTGAGATCAGAGAAGGGACATTGTATTATCAGTTGGATGAATATTTTTCCTATAAAGGAAGCTCATCCATGATGAGGATTTATCTCCTTCAAGTTTGTGTAGTTAGATCAGAGGTTAGTGAGTGTGTTAAGAGGCCAATTCACACAGGTTACAACACTGGACCTCAAGGAAACTGCACAAGGAAATAGGAAGCTTGGAGGGTAGAGGAGAAGGTTTGTGAGAAGCCTTTGACTATCTATGAGCAGCATAGGGATTGTATTGAGAGTTGGATAGCTTCCGAGCTAAGGCTTTGTGTAATCCGGACTATATTTCCACTTGTATAATAATACAAGGATGGGGTTTTAGGCTGAGGCTTTCCCTAGGTTATATCTTCTGTGTTATGTGTGATTGATTCCTTCTTATCAGTTATATGTGTTCTTATTGATGTTGCTCATGTTCAATTAAGCTTCTGCTAAATTGTTTGTAGAAGTAGATCAAGTGTTTTGCTTTAGTACATTGCATTACCAGGTTGATCTATAGGTGGGAAATTTCTACATGGTATCGGAGCTAGCTGATTTGTAGAAAAAGTTCTGCATGGTATCAAAGCTAGCTGATTTGTAGGAAAATTTCTACAAAATTCTACATGGTATCGAAGCACAGGTGATCAAGGAGAACAATATAATGAGAGGAGATTTCAAAGTTTTGAGTTTTGGGCCGAGATTTTGCAGAGCAGATCTGAAAATTTCTGTACAAAATTTTTAGAAATAAATAACAGATTTGGATTTCTTGTGGAAAAATACCCCCAAAAAAAAAAGTCAGTTGAATCGGAGTTCGAATGAGGGAGATATCGCTGATTTAAAATCAGCCATTTTTCTAGAAAATTTCATGACTGCGGGAAAGTGGAAATAGATTGGTGTGCTAGCCAAGAACCTGTATGCACTTGAGGTACAAGATGCATGCAAAGCCTTGAGGAGCAAGGCAAAGGTTAGATACTTGGTGGTTGAGAGGGAGAGTAAATTACCTCTTAACATGCAGAGCCAGAAGAAGTCTTAGACAATTATGGAGGAGCCACGATTGGTGTAGCAGCTTCAGGAGGTTGTGGAGCAACCACAACAAGGGAAACTGAGTGGAGATTGAGTAGAGACATCTACTCATGTAGAGACCTCCAGTAGGGGGAAACTTCGAGCCAGATAGGCAGAGGGATCACATGTAGCCATACCTCCAGGTAGGAGGTGGGGTGATATAGAGTGAACGTCCCAAGGAGGAGGGGCAGGATCTGTGAGGTACCCAACCTCTTGGATGAGACCTTGCTATAGGAGCCCCGATGTGGAGTAGCAGGAACTGAGTGATTGGGTAGAGATAGATGCGGATGGAGCAGCAGAGAGAGCTACAGTGCAGGGAATCCCAGGACAGCGCAGAGCATGCAGGGTGCAGCAACGCGAGAGGCACAGGTGTGTTGCACAGTGTAGGGTAGCACAGAGAAGGGTGCAACAGTGCAAGATGCATGGAGATGTTGCAGTAGCGCGAAGGTTAGAGAGGGAGCAGTTGTCAACAGCAGGTAGAGCTTCAGCATCAGAGTATGTTTCTAGCCCAACAGAGAGGTCAATTGGGAGTGTTTTTGTTCCGAGAGTTTCAGGAACAATCGAACCGGGTAGATGTGTTGCATGCAGAACATTCCAGAGGTACAAGATTGGCTTCGAGAGGAAGCCTTTCTTGTTGAGAGAGAGTGTTGAAAAATGTGTAACAAGAAATGCTAAATTAGAAAGTGCTAAAAATAGATTTGCTAAAAATAGCATGTCTAAAATAGCAGTTTGGCCGATGAGCATTTTGGCCACCTTGGGTGAGAGGTGAAACTACTAAAAATAGAAACTTCTAAAAATAGCATTTTTGGGTCCCTTCCTATTTTTAGCAGTCCCTGGTCTAACTATAGGAAGTAAAAACGAATTTGGTCTTACCAGCAGTTTAAAATATTAATTAATTAATCTCCATGAGTTAATTAGTTATGGAA
>APFE030331227.1:0-33993 GCA_000404065.3 Pinus taeda | reverse complement strand
GATCAGCTGGCAGAAGATTACCCTACCAAAGAAATGGGGAGGATGGGGGCTCAAGGACCTCCCCGCCTTCGCTCAAGCACTTTCTGCCAAAATGGGTTGGACCCTTATGACAAGTCAGAATCTATGGGCTCATGTATGATACCATAAATATATATGGCCAGAGAGGTTATTGGATTGGATCAGATTACCATCCTGGCAATCGAAGGGATGCTCGTCGATTTGGAAGGCACTTATACATTCTCTCCCACTCATCCGTGACAACTTGGTCTGGAGAATAAATGATGGGAGTTTAGGTAGGATAGGGCTTGACCCGTGGATTGGCAGTGGTGGGAGACACATACTCAGCAGAGAACTTATCAGACTCCTAAATGCCCGAGAAATCAAGGTATTTGCTGACATTGCTGATCAACAGCGCACATATATATTTTCACAGGCTTGGAAGACGGCCCAACACCTCGATCTTCCTCCACAATGGCATATGGAATGGGACAATTTCATCTCAGCATTAACTGAATCTCATATAAGGATTAAACAGGGGTTAGACGAATTAGTATGGTGTATGGCTGATAATGGTATCTACGCACCAAAGCAGGGTTACAACACTCTCATAATGCACAAAAAACCTGATTCGCTCTGCAACTAGTGGAAAGATTTATGGCAGTTAAAAGCTCCCCCTCGCACAAAGCTCTTCTTTTGGTGCGTTATAAAAGACATCGTTCCCACAGGTGAACATCTCTCCCATCGAGCGATATACGGGCCTTCTTGGTGTATCCTGTGAAAGGCGGCAGAAGAAACAACTGCGCACGTCTTTCTTCATTGCCCGGTTTCACAAGCTCTTTGGCATAACATCTCAGCTCCTATCGGCTTCACTGGAACTTGGAACGGGGTGGATATTTAAAGTTCCTGGGTTGATTGGAAACAAAGGCATCGAGGCTCAAAATTATTGAACCTCCCCTTAATTGTGGCTTGGCATTTATGGAAAGTTCGAAACCGACATATATTTGAGAATCTGATGGTGTGCTGGCCGCGTACTGAAGCCAGTATTATCTCCTCCTTGACAGAACTTCCTGATCCCACTCCCACCAGGATGAGGAGTATCCTGCCTCCTCCTACTATTGATTTCACTACCCCCTGGGCCTTCTTCGACGGGGCAGCAAACCAAATTGGTTGTGGGGAGGATTCGTGCTTCGTAGAAACGAAAATCATAGATTCAAAGTACATATGGGGCTTGGTGTGGGCTCAAACAACTTTGCGGAAATAATGGCTCTTCGCAATTTATTACACTTTTCCCTGGAACAACGGTGTCAAAATCTTAATATATATGGGGATTCGAAGACTGTTGTAAATTGATTCAACCTTATTACAACTTGTCACATATATACTCTCAGCAATATAATGTATGAAATACAAACTTTCAAGGCAGCATTCAATCACATCTCTTGCCTTCACATATACAGGGAACATAACAACTGCGGTGATCAATTATCCAAGGAGGCTCTGGCACTTCCCAGAGGAGAATGGATAATATTGGAACAGCAAGGATCTGAGGAGTACCGTTTCTTCCATAGGCCATATATAGACCGGAGAGCCCAATAGGGACAACAGTCCCGAATATCAGAGAAATAAATGCATAAAATCTGGATTTTTTTTGACTATCTACGAAAAACATACATATAGAGAAATTTGACCCTGCGTGGTCTTGTACAGGCGATCAAGCCAGACAATAAAATAGGCTATCATCATTATATTTGGTATACAATGACAGATCACCCTGTGTGGTGGATCTTGGTATGAAAAGATTTAGCATATGCTACCGCATTTACAATATGTAATTTCCTTCTCTTAATGAAAATTACAGATTTTTCCAGTGTAAAAAAAAACTATGCATATTTATTATAATTATAATTTGAATTTGAATTTAGTTTGAAAATTATTTTATGTATATTAAAAAATATTTTTTTTATTAAAAATTATCATAACTGTATATTCTATAGTTTTTATATAGTTTATTAAACCATACCTATTTATTATAATTAAAATTTGATCTAATTAGAAAATTATTTTATATATATTAAAAATGTTTTTATAAAATATTTATATTGTAGATTTATATATTTTAATATTTAAATTTAATTGAACAATAAATTATTTAGAAAGGAAAAACGATCCAAAATCGAGCGCTCTGCAGATGCGATCTAAATTGCCTCGGCTCTCCATTCTGAAAACCCCTGCTTCACGTAACTCTCAACCTTCAATCTGAGGCGTCCTCACTGAAGGTTCTCCAATGAATGAGCCCCCAGGAGGGGCGGGATCCTCCCCCCCTCCACACATCGGCTCATCCTCTTACAACTCAAGGAAAAAACATAAAGATCCTCTGCACAAACCAGCAAGCCTCCCAGAAACAGATCAAGGACCAGATCCGGCTACCAATGAAGAAGAAACTGCTGCTACATGCGATGACACGGGCAAAGACAGTGGCGGGAATAAAAAAGCTCCTAAGATACAACCAAAGGCGACTTCAGCCACATGCATGCCAAAAAAGGCTGAAAGAATCAAAGTCGAACTACCCAGCCAACGGATCAATGGCGAAATTCAATTCATGAGGGACCATGCACTCATCGGCAAGTTCCTCGGATTCTGGCCTACTGAAAAGGCCTTGCATGGCTGGATTGCTTCAAAGTGGAAGCCTAAGGGACAAGTCACTTTGCAGCTTGGCCCCAAAGGCTTCTTCACAACAATCTTTAATTGTCTGGAGGACAAATCACGAATATTTGAAGGAGGTCCGTACTTCTTTAATTCTTCTGGACTGTACTTAAGAGAATGGAAAGAAAGCTGGGCTCCTTTCTGGATACAAATGTATTCCCTCCCTGCAAAATATTGGAAGGAGGAAACTCTAAGGGACATAGCCAACAGCGTGGGGACCTTCATCAAGGCTTCTGAGGAAACTAAAACTCGCAGATACACTTCTTACGCCCGGATCTGTGTCCAAATGCACCTTACCAAAGATCTAGCAGACTCGGTAAGTCTTTTCCATGACGACTTTGAGTGGATTCAAACTTTAGATTATGAGCACATTCCTTTTCGTTGCAGAAAGTGCCATGAGCATGGCCATCTCTTCAGGGATTGTCCCCTCAATCCTCAACCGAAACCTCCTGTCAATGATCTTAGCACAGACTCAGAAGGCTTCATCAAAATCCCTAATCGCCGCTGTCATGCAAAAAAATCTACCCCAGCTCCTGATAGCTCCAAAAAGCTGAACTCCCATAACAGATTTACAATTCTCACCCCTCGTGATCCTTATGAGAATCCTCCAGCTTCATCCTTGGATAACCCTGATCTTTCTTCTCCCTCCCAGATCCTCAAGCTTCCTCAGCCATTAGCTGACTCAGATCCTTCAAGCCTTCCCATCTCCCCTGCTCACAAGAAATCAGAACCAGAGAATGCAGCGCAATCTTCCTCAATGGATCTGGAAGTGGCTCTAATCCTCAGCACTCAGGACAATACTCTCATGAAAGATCAAAACATGCCCTCAAAAATGGATGAAGATACAGAGAATATCAGCTTAGAAGGTTTAGACATATTCAAGTTGGAGACAGCCTGCAAACAGAAAGAGTACAATACAATCCCTCCATGGGAAATCGAAAGGCTGGAAGGAGTTCTCAGCAAAGCGCAACACAACAAATGCTTAGGAATACAAGAAGGAAGCACATGGGATGGAAAGAAAATCCTAAAAGAAACAAGAAAAGAGGGTAGAAAACGGACCTGCAGAGGACCATCATCCTAGGAGAATTGCTCATGGAATCTAGGAGATTTCCTAAGCTGACAAAGTTCTACAAATCTCAACCCCACAATTCCTCATGAAGCTTCTTTCCTGGAATGTAAGAGGGTTGAACAGTGCCTCCAAACATAGAATGTTAAAAAATGTGATACAACAAGAAAAGCCCACCATAGTTTTTCTTCAAGAAACAAAAAGCAACAGTACCATCTTAGAAAAGATTCTGAGAAAGATTTGGGTAGGCTGCAACTCAGTCACTGTGGATGCCTCGGGCGCATCGAGGGGACTAGCGATCATTTGGAACCCACAACTTCTCACTCTTCAAGACTTCCACGCATCTCATTTCTTTATCCAAGCTACCTTCCATCTCACAGGAACAGACATTCACAGTCATCTTTCAAATGTCTACTTTCCGCAACAATTAAATCAGAAACTGGCGCTTCTGGACACTCTCACGATTCTGAATTCAAACAGACAATTTCCGCTTTGGATTGGAGGGGGCGATTTCAACTTCATCAGAGCCCTGGAAGAAAAAAGTGGCGACAGAACAAAATTAGAAGGGGACAGTATAGGTTTTCGTAATTACATTCAAAATAACCATCTTATGGACATTCACACTTCAAATGGAGTCTACACTTGGTCCAACAAATGCAGCGGATCTCAGTGCATCGCCTCAAGACTAGATCACTTTCTGATTTCGGACAATGCCATACACCTTGGAGGGGATTTTCACGCCTCTATTGTGCCTCAAGGAGGATCCGATCACTGGCCCATTATGCTACAATGGGCACGACCATGCACAAAAAGTAACAGACCCTTTCGATTTGAGGCATTTTGGTTCACCAACCCCAATTCCAAAACAGTGGTTAAGGAGGCTTGGAAAGCCTTCATACCCTCTGAAGGAACCAAAATGTTCCAATTTCAACAGAAATTGAAAAGTCTCAAACAGGTTCTCAAAAATTGGAATCATACCCAATTCGGCAATATATTTGAGCAGCGAAAAAAATTGGAGCAACAAATGTGCACTTTACAACAGAAGATTATTATGGAGGGGCGAACAGAAGACAGAGCGCACCAGGAGCAGATCCTTTGGACTGAAATCTAGACACGCAGACATCAAGAAGAAACTCTGTGGCGGCAGAAGTCTCGCATTCGTTGGCTAAAGGAGGGGGGGAGAAAAACATCAAGTTTTTCCACAGATCCACAATCCAAAGAAGGATACATAATAATATAGCATTCATCAACAATAGGCAAGGGGAAAAATTAGAAAAGCATGAAGAAATGGAAAAGGAATTCTAGGAACACTTTCAGGAAATCCTTAAGGAACCACCAGAAAGCAGAGATCAGGCTATTAAAAAAATTACACAACTCATCCCTAAAATAATTACGGAGGACCACAACAAACAACTGCTTCAATCCATCTCAATGAAAGAAGTGGAAGAAGCCATGGCTCAAATCAAAGATGGTAAAGCACCCGGTCCTGACGGGTTCACAGCTAATTTTTTTCATGAATTTTGGGAGCTGGTTAGCACAGAGGTTTGGGAATTAGTGGAGGAATCACGAACAATGCATTGGATTCTCCCTTCGCTTAACTCCACCTTCTTAGCGCTAATTCCCAAAGGGGCTGAGTCAAACACGCCCGACAAATACAGGCCTATTGCACTATGTAACATCATCTACAAACTTATTTCCAAAGTCTTGGCCAATAGGCTCAAACCCATTCTCCCTCTCCTCATCTCGCAGGAGCATATAGGTTATGTAGAGGGGAGACAAATAATGGACGGCATAATTCTCTCAAACGAAGTGATTCATTCACTGAAGCTTCTAAAAAAGCCAGGTATGATTCTGAAGCTTGATCTTTCAAAAGCATTTGATAAACTCAGCTGGTCTTATATACAACAGATGTTACTGGCGTTTGGCTTTAATGCAACTTGGGCTAGATGGATCATGAACCTCATCTCTTCACCCAGATTCTCTATCCTACTCAATGGTTCTCCCTCCAAGTCCTTCCGCCCCTCTCGTGGAATCTGTCAACGGGACCCCCTCTCCCCTTTTATTTTTGTTCTAATGGCTGAAGGCCTCAACCGTCTGCTCCACTCAGCTATCTCCTCTCAAACCCTGAAAGGCATTTCTCTACATGGTCTTCACCCTTTGTCTCACCAACAGTTTGTTGATGACACCATGCTCTTCGGACACCCTTCATCTCAAGAAGCCTCTGCCTTCAAAGATCTGCTTTCTCTCTTTTCTGAAGCCTCTGGCACCTCTATCAATGCCACTAAATCCCACTTATTCTTCTTTCATACTCCAGCCTTTACTCAAAGAAACATAGCAAGAATTTTGGGATACTCCATTGCAACGCTCCCTTCGAAATACCTAGGAACTCCTCTCCTGGACTCAGCCATTAAAAATGCCTCTTGGAGAACCCTCATAGACAAGCTGGAATCTAGGCTCTCCTCATGGACTTTTCGCTCGCTCAATATGGCCAGCAGACTTATCCTCATAAAAACCGTTCTCCAGGTTATGCCCCTATATCTCTTTTCTGTTTTAGCTGCCCTAAATGGGTTCTTAAAAGCATCTGTAATCTGCAGAGAAACTTTTTGTGGGGATCCTCTGGTCTCAATAGGAAATGGGCATTGGTAAATTGGAATGAAGTCTGTCAACCAAAAGCAATCGGCCGGTTAGGATTGCGAGATCCCCTCCAAAGTAACAACACTATGGGAGCCCGAGTATGGTGGAATTGGCTCTCCAAACCACACACTCCTTGGGCTCGTCTTTGGCAAGCAAAATATGTGCCCGGATGCCAATGGAAAGATCTTATCAGAATCTGCCCTACAACTCCCAGATCCCTGATCTGGAATGCTCCCAATCTCCACAGTGCCTTCATACAGGAACACAGCTTCTGGGAAGTGCACTCGGGTACCTCAGCTAGATTTTGGGAGGATTCATGGCAGCAACTCCCAAAATTAGCGTCTCTCTTTTACAAGCCAAGGTGGCAGGCTCATATGCATCATGCTGATATTATCAACGTTCATCAATTCTGGCAACAACAAACATCTGACAATTTTCATTGCTGGAAATCAGCAAGCACTTGGCAGGCCAACTGGCAAGGAGAATCCTACACAGAGATAGAGCAGGAGCTGAATCAAAGGAAAATCAAGCAATCTGATCAACAGGGCAAGCTTCGTTGGGGTCACACGCCTAAAGGTATGTTTACCACGAAGGAAGCACATCATCTACGCTACACTCCCACACAGGCAAACAAAGACAAACTCTGGGATCAAGTATGGCAACCAGGTATATGGTCCAAGGTCTCCACTTTCTTATGGCTGCTAGGCAAACAACGAATTCTAACATGGGACAAGTTGCAAAAACGAAGCTTCATAGGACCTTCAAGATGTCCTAATTGCAACCTCAACACATAAACAACTGTGCATCTAATGGATACATGTCCTCTTGCTACTCAATTATGGGAGAAAATTGACAACTGTAACAGAAGATCTGGCAGAAGACAAGGAGATATTGCATAAACCATCAGAAACTGGCCAAGGAATCCCTTTCAAAGCTCTCTGTTAAACTCTCTATGGAACGTCATCCCAGGTTTCTCTTACTGGATATTATGGAAAGAGAGAAACAATAGAGTCTTCAACAACTCCAGCAAGCCCATCGATACTCTATGGCTTCTCCTCCAGTACAATCTGCGAGAGACTCTAGCATTAAGACAATGGCTACCTGCGGACCTGTCAGAACTCCCTCAGGAACGCCTCATCTTAAATGCCTGGAACATGGACTTTTCCTCTCCGGTCCAAATCAACCCCTGTTCCCCAGCCAGCTCTGCATCTCCTCTAATCTGGTCTCCCCCTGCTCCCAATTCGTTCAAATTAAACTTTGATGGCGCGACTAAGGGAAACCCAGGACCTGCTGGTTACGGAGCAGTCTTCAGAGATGAAATGGGCACAATCAGACACATTTATCACGGCAATATCGGCATCAACACCAATAATGCAGCGGAGCTGGAAGGAATCTGGAAAGGAATCTGCATAGCAGAGCAAGAAAACTTGTATCCTCTTGAGGTTGAAGGAGACTCTTTCATAATAATAGCAGCGATCATCAGAATCCAGGCAGGCTCCCCAGCTTCTAAACCAGCCACAAGTTGGAGACTACTTAGCAGACTGGAGCAAATGGAGGAAAGGTTGCGGATACCCCGAAGCATCACTTTCAGGCACATAAGGCACACAGCCAACAAAGTGGCAGACAAAATGGCTAACCAAGGGGTCAATCAGCAGATTAACAACTTCTCAAGCCCTCTCAGTGATACAAATGATGAACAACTACAGAAGGAATGCATCGCTCTGGCGCAACATGACTATTCAATCCAGGCAGAGAGGCGCTGATCGGAATGCTAGCAAGATAAGGTTGGAGATGTCAGGCAAAGGATCACTCGCAGGTGCCATTGGTCACTGCCAATGTCCAGCTCCTCTCACTAAGGCTCGAAACTGGCCACGCAAGTCAATGAAGGCGGTCGTCCTATGTTCAATCAGGCCCACTTCTGAGCTGGAGAATGCCCATAGCTGGCAGCGCATTTTTGGTCAGGAAGACAACCTGATACACTCCCTTCCATCAAATGGTCAGTGTAAGCGTCAGGCGCACTCATGGTTCAGCCGAGACACGCGCAAACTGGAGATTGGTTTCCAATCGATCCGAAAACATGCTAATCTAATGCAAATTTGTCATATGAGTATGTCAGAATGCCACGGTATTGGCTAGAAATGTCAAGGCTGCGGCCCTGCTATAAAATACTTTGTTTTTAATATAGAAATAGTCTAATTAAGAAAAAAAAATATTTAAATTTAAATTTAATATAATTTAATCTTTATATAAAATATTTACTTTATAAAAAAATCTTCAATTTCTAATGATCCAAAAAACTTTTTAAATAATATAACAATATTCATTATTTAATAGTTACATGTGTTTATATGCATATATATAAATGATTAAAATAAAATATTTTGTAGTTATATTTATTTTAATGTTTATAAAGATTAATTTATGTACATGTAAGATCTGTTTTCATTGGGTTTGATTTTTTTTAAACCTTGATACAGATTTTAGATTGGCTTAGTAAGTGACGTCATTGTTGGTTTGGGATTGGCCCTTTTCAACCTGTAATTTGATTTTGGTCATTTGATTTGATTTTGGATCGACCCTTTTAAAGTTGTTAAATATCATGGGTCGTTCTTAACACAATTGTTAATGCTTGTTGTGCTCAATTCAATCACTGCCCGATGCTGTGTTGCTGAAAATTGAAGCGCTTCAATTCTTTAAAACCTATGTCTGCTGTTGCACTTCAATTCAGAGACAAATCTCTGATACCCGTGGCCGCTACTGCACTTCAATTCAATTCAAATTCTCTGATACCCATGGAAATTGGTTTGCACAACCCAAAAACAGAGGTCTATACGGTGCTTATTAAACAAGGCCATGGAACTTGGCTTGCACTGCCAAAACAAGCAGGTCTGATAATGTATGTATAAAATGCGTAACTTATCTCTTAGAATTTGGGAGGATTAAATAATTGAATCGTATATTATATTGTCTCGTGCAGGACTTATGTTGGGAGCTAAGCGGTTATAACATTTATCAACTATGCAGAGAACGCATAGATTTCAGGGGAGTCTCAACCGAATACATTTTTTTTTCACATGACGCGACGCAGAGAATTGCATGAACTGTACTTGTACTACTGTGCTAAAATTATTTTATGCGACATGGTGGACAGGACAGTATAAAAATAGTGGTGAGATTCGTCCAATCTTTTCATTCTAAAATCTCTTTCTGTAGATGTTGGATTTCAAATTATGCACTATTTTGTTTTGTAGCTGTTCAGTTTTTTCTCTCACAAACGAATTGGGTTTTGATTTTAATGATTCGGCAGAACAGTTGGATTCAATAGCCTTTCCTTTCAATATGTTTGATAAAGGACGCACATTCAAACAGTGCACTTATTTTGACGAGATCAGATCCACAGGGGCCGAGTGTTATGAATGGTTTTTTGGTTTGTTTTTCCAGGATTGAGTAGGAGGGTTTTAATTATTGCGCTCTGTTCTTCCGCTGAGAATGAATGAGAAGGTAATCGAATTTATGGTGGAGATGAAGATCCTTCTCTCTTTTCAAGTGAAATGATGAGTTGGCTGAGTGTTATGAAGGGATGACCTAGAAGGACAGTTTCTCCCATATATGGAGAAGATGAGCAGTGTGGAGTGTTATATGGAGAAGATGGGAAGATGTGGAGTGTTACATGGAGCAGATGAGCAGTGTGGAGTGGAGGGGGTGGATCTCGTGCCGGTATTCCCATCCCAAATTTATATATACATATATATGTGCCCTACGCCCTACCTGTACTCTAGTGGGACCGACCCCGACCCTGTGCGTGGAACAAATTCCGTACAAAAGGCTCAAAGGTAAAGGCATGTCAGCGAGCGAGCGAGCAGCAGCTTCATCTGATTTTATGGGAATCACAAATCAAAATGTCTGACCTGACCACTGTGTGTTGTCTATATCCTTCCCAGCCGCAGTCCACTCGATCTAGTCATCTATCATGCAAATATGGGTATATTTTCTTATTTTTCATCATGTTATACATTAAAAATGGGATAACCCCACCCCAGTGAACTTTATAAGTTTGATTTGATTGTTGTAGGTTTATTTTCAGCTTCTCCACAGGAATGGATGCAAGGAGCAGCCAACTAATTGATGGGATTTAGGATGCTGCTCCTTCCGTGATTGATGGGCTTTAGGATACGCAGGTGTCAATTTTTTTTTGATTTTGTTTTTCTTTTCAAAGTTTTTGTTAGATAAATCATAAATAAATATTAAATTTAGAAATAGAAATGAAAAAGAAAAAGGATAGTTTTGTGAGGTAAGAATAGATTATGTATATTTTTTTATTGTCACTGACTTTTAAGGAATATTATTTTTGCAGAGAATGACTGGAATATATATGTATGGACAAAGCATTTACGTCTCCCCCTGTTCATGACAAAAATTAGCATTTATTTATTCATTATGTAATTACTCTTGAAAATCTCATAATAAAAAATTATTTTTTGTTTGAAGAGGCTAAAAATCCCCTTCTCAATGCCCTTGAAAATGAACTATGGCTGTTCTTAAAGGCTTGTGCATCCTCTCTCCTTTTCCACTTCTTAGTTTTTAGTATGTAATATTTAAATGCATTAAAACAACTCTTGTTTTTGTATTCATGTTATTTTATGATTGATGGCATTTTTGTACTATGTTTGTGATTGTGTATGTTAATGTTTGATGTTTGAGTTTTATTTAATGTTTGTGTTTACAATGAATATGTATGCCATCAATCACAAACATAGTTCAATATAAATAAAACATTTTTTATTTGAATATTTTACATATATAATTAAAAAATGTATAATATCTTTCTTAAGGGAAATTGGAAATTGTTTTATGTATATTATTTTATTTTTCCTTTTTAATCTAATTACAATATTATGTATTATTATAATAGTTTATTATAATAATTCAATTTAATTTTAAGGGGTGGTAGGTGTGACACAGGCAAGTTCCCTCTGCGGACAGAGGCAACCCCTCTAGCCCTAGAGTGGGTCTAGTCACCGCAAAGACAATACCAAAGAAAAATTCCTTAGAAAGATGGTGTTATGAAGGCCTACCTTCATATCGATGTTCGATGAAGTCCTCGTCGTGTCATTCTAGCTCTTGTTCTTCTAATCACTTGTACCTGAAAACAACATGTAGAGAAACACCACGAATGTAATAGGAAACAACTAAAAAATCTACTTGAAGAGTCAAGGAACCTCAAGCTATCGATATACAATTTCAACATGCGATATAGGAAACAAGCTATTGATTTGTATTAATATAAATCAAAGTAAAACTTACAACCGAACCTTCATGTCGTAAGTCTCCTCGAAGGTTTCCATCGGTATGTCTCCATAAGCATTTACTTGTGAACCATCTCCCAAGGGAACAAATGACTCTCTCTTCAGTTCGAAAGGTTGATGCTAGAAAGTTCTCAAATCAACTCTCCTCAAACAATATCAAGCCAAAATACATATGAGGCTACTTCCACACTCCAATAACACTCTCTACCTATACTCCACTCTTAGAAACCTGAAACTATCAACTTACATCTAGCTATTATCCAGTTACATCCAAGCTACCTCCAAGCTTGCTCCAAGCTAAGTGATCTCATTCATGGAGGAGACATGTATAGGAGGGAAAGGTTCCATAAGAGATGGGAGGAAGAGCTTATCTCTTAGGGAGGTTGCACAAAAGGTGGAACAACTATCCCAGAGGAGAGAGGCGAGCTCAACTGACCCAACAACTAGCCCTAGGACCGCCCATGAAGCAATTTCGTCTTGAAGTTTCGACGAGTTGTTTATAAAACTTGCCAAATATGGGTCGGCGCGGGTGCAACATAGGGACAGAAAAAAGACTCCGCTAGGGCTAATGTTAACTCGACCATCTTCGTGGGAGGGATAACTTCTGACCCTTGACGACCTAGAAACTTAGGCAGAAAGGGGTCTGCTTCAGGGATAATGAACTGAGACAGTCTTCCTAAGATTAAAAGGAAGGTTTTGGTTGAGGAATCTCTTTTGTGAGTTATTTGAGCATGTTTTGGATACCACTGTCATTTATTGCAATAACCAAAAGTGGGATTCACCTTTCATAGAACCCCATGTTCCACGACCGCTCATAGCATATTGATATCAGGTACCACTTTATCCAGGAAATAATACAATGGGGAGCAATAAGGCTCCATCACATCAGGACTGATGAACAAGTTGCTAACATTTTAACAAAGCCCTTGGGGAAGGCCAAGTTCTTAGCCTTCTGAGAGAGATTTGGAGTCGTGGAAAGGCCCTCCCATGAGGGTCACTCTTGAGTTGGACATTAAGCTTTGGGAGCTCCTAGGGGCATGGGGTACTTCTTTGAGCTATATGAGCACAAGGTGAGTGGTTCAACTTCCCTTATGGAGTATATATACCCAAATATGATTGAGCACAAGGTGAGTGTCCCACCTTCCCCTATGGAGGAAAATATTTGAGAATAGGGTGAGTCGTTCACCTTCCCCTATGGTTGATGTCATATGCATAGGATGAGTGGTTCATCTTCTCCTATGAGTAGGATGAGTGGTTCATCTTCTCCTATGAGTAGGATGAGTGGTTCACCTTCTCCTGTGATTGCCCCAACATACATCATACCCTTACTGTCTGAGACTCTTGGGAAGTACCTCTCATTTGTCCAATGAGATGGGAAAAGTGGTTATCGGCCATATCACTACAGAGTGACGCATGGTATACAGTCATAATCCCTTGTTCTCCTTAATTAAGGGATAATCTCCTTTATTTTAGGAATAACTGTTGGATGACTTCAGAAAGACTTCTAACTTGAATTTATCCAACTAATTAATCCATAATGAATTAATTAATTATTTCCAAGCAGATGGTGAGACTAAATTCGATTTTGATTCACAATTTTTATTCAAGGACAAATTAAAATTGGAATATTCTGGATCCTATTTTTATCATTTCTTGTTGCTATTTTCAATAGATGGGGTCGAGGATGTCAGTTTGGGCTTCTTTCCCCTATAATGATGGAACTACCTCAAGGGATAATTCCTTCTCCCATGAGAAGAGGATCCACCTCCCATTCATATTTCCTATATAAACCTCCCTTCTTCCTAAACACAAGCTAGTCCTGGTGTTATAGTGGCAGAATTTTGGTTTGAGTAGACAAGCAAGCTATTACTAGTTGTAAGTATCTAGTTGTGCGAGGGAGAAGTGTGTTTTGGTTTGGAGTGAAGCCTAACGGGAAGAGCTTTAAAACTATTTTTGATTGAGGCCATCATGGAATGCTAGTAGAGGTGTGTGGGAACCTGGTCTTGTCAGAGGAGGACTGCAACGTCAAGACAAATGGTTGTAATCTCTCTTTGATATTAATATATGCAACCATTGATAGATTCCTACATGTTTTGTAATATTATATATTCATGGCTTAATGTTTCTTGACTTGTTAAGTAGGTTTAATTACAATTTGTCTATTATTATGTTTGTGTGTTGTTGTCGTATACTTGTTTTAAGAGCTTGACGAAGGAAGCGAGAGATAGCGGAGTGAGCAAGCAAGGACATCATCAAGCATGATAAGCGACCAAGAGGTAGGCCCTCTTGATTGATTCTAACCTAAGGAAATCTTCCATAGAATGTATATGTTGTGGCTAGACCCATTATCGAGCTAGAGGAATTCGTTCATGTCCGCAATTATAATTTTACTTCACCACACCTATAAACATGGGATTAATTTCTCACTCAAGGTAGTGGTAAGGTTGGGGGTAGGAGAACTAACTGCCACAATGGGAACATGGGACTAATCACCCACTCAACGTAATGGTTAGGTTTTTAAGGTTTACTATTGCCTTTGTTTTTTGGTGTTTCAAAAAACCTCGACATGGTATAAGAGCCATGGAAGAGGTTCAATTCCTCGAGTTGCATTTGAGGGGGGACGTTGGAGTGATTGTCACACTAACCTCATTATGAATCGATTAGGTGGAATAACCACCACCTTAGGAACATGGGACTAACCACCCACTAAAGGTAATGGCAAGGGTTTGGAAGTTTACTACTACGTGCAGGTTTTGGGGTAATGGAAAACCTCAACATACATATTTACTTAATACAATTAAATGTGTGTGTGTGTGTGTGTGTGTGTGTGTGTATAAGCCCCAAGGATTAACTCAGTTGGTCAAAATCAGTGCCTCGCCATTCGGGAGGTCACAGGGTCCATGCTCCCCGAAGCCCTTGGGGTTAGGCCTAGCTAGCGGGCCACGGGGCTAGATTCCCTTTGGGGTCGATCGGCCCAGATTTTTCCGTGGAAGTAACCGCCACCCATTGACCAGGGTGTCGGTGAACCACAACAAAAAAATAAAATATAAAAAACTATATTTAATACAACTAATATCTATATTTTCGTCATATATATATTATAAGCGCACACGCACACAGACACACACACTTACTTTTTCTCTCTATATGCATCTTTACATATTTAATTAATACAAGTAAATTGTTAGATATATCAACAAAATTTCCATCAAAATTTTGATATCCAAAAATAGTTGTAAGGATTACAAGGACTTTGCCTCCCATACACTCATGTTATAATTAATATGAAACATCCTGAACTTTTCATTATATCACAGTGCCATCATATGATATTTAATTAAGGGTTTCCTATACTAGACCTTAATGTTTTTGGAAATTTGAATAGAACTCAACAATCGATATAGAGAAATACAGAGTGAGCCACAACTTTATGGAAAATATCATACATGGCATTACCTTTAAGGATGCTTAACCAATCAATGCCTCAATATTTGTCTTCTTATATGTCTAATCCTTATTTTTGTTTAAGTGAGGGATTAGGATTATTTTGCTCTAGGAATGAAAAAGATTTTGTTAAAATGAGGTTTGATTGGGGTATAATTAATAATGGAAAAAGATTCTTTAAATCTTGACCACTAAGATACTTATTTTGAATAACTTTCTTTTATGATTGATCTTGATAGGTAAGGTTCTATACATGTTTGTCTCATTTTATTTTAGATAGAAGAAAATTATTATACTTATATATCACAATCCAAGGAAATTTCCATAATAAGAAAGAACGTGTTGTTCATATATTATCATAGAAATGTTGTTACAAGCATTGTGGCTCACTGTTAGACATCTCAACCTTTATATCATCTTCCTATCACACTACTTGATGCATACATCTACCGACAAAATTCTACATTTAGATTCTATCTCTATCAAAATTACCATGAGTCTATCTCTTTGATTCTTATAGCCAACATAGGCTCTCACATAAATAATTGAAATTAATTCCGTCATTGAGATTTCCACCTAAGGTTCATTATGCTTCCTCGAAATGTTCCATACTTGGTTTGCAACAATTATTTTTCATGGTTTCTATTCCGATTCTCTCCTTCATGTTATAACTTTATATCCACATCAACATCAATCCATATTCCATGTTCAAGTGGCTTTACATAATTGCCTTTGCATGTGATCCATTACTCACCTTTTCTTCCTGGAAACAACAATGATATGTACAATCTCCCATCTTGATTCAAGTTATATGATACTATTCTCTAGGATGTAATAAATCTTTGACTTGTTAGCCCTTGATCCACATGTAGCTTTTTCTATCTCAGTTGGTATTGGTGGTACATTATCACAATGCTTTTACACGTCCACTATTAGTCATGTTCAATCTATTCTTCAACATAACTTCTTTCCTTTCACCATTTAGCATTATGTTTCCTTCTTGATACCATCATGGCTTGTCTAATCTCATAATGATTTCTCATCATTTGATGTCACTTTGTAAAATTGGGTTTTCCCTCCAATTACATATCGACATTCCCTTTCCCTTAAGGCATGCATTTATGTAGCTTTACCTAGTTGCCATGAATCACTTTGTTGATGGTCTCTTTTCCCCACTATAATTCCCTCTTATCAAAATCCTTCTTCCACTGGGAGCCCATCGACCCAATGTTCTCTTCCCTAACTCATCTCCAATTAATCTAGACTCGTCTTTTTTCCTTTTCTTATAATGTTTACAATCTTTGTGCTTGTGCAATTAACACACTCTAAACTTTTGTGTTCTCTTCTTCTATTGTTGGTTTGCATCATATCTCTCCTTTGTAAATGAGTAAATGAGACTCTCGTATTCTTTATCTTAATCTATTGGTGCTCCTTCCTTGTTCACGTTTCCTCATGTCGTGAAGTCATAAAACAAGACGAGAAAATAGTGTATAACTTGCCAATATCTCTTAATTTTGATAATTTCTAAGGATTTTTAAAGTTTTTAGAGTTTTGGTGATTTTTAAGATGCATGTTTTTATTATATAAAATTTGGGTGAAGCATTTTTAATATGGTTTTTTTGAAGAGAGAGAGAGAGAGAATATATGAATTAAATTTAGTCTCGAATGTTTTCCTTATATTGAAATCTAAATAGTTTTGAACTCCATCCTTCCCAAACTGATTGAATAGACAGAGATTAAGATGTGAGTTGTAATGGTTTAAATTATTTTATCAAAGAGGATGATCAATTATCATATATTCAATGTTGAATCCCAAACTCATTATGAAAAAGGTCTGGTCAAATTTGTTTTGTTTCAAAATATTACTATTGCTAAAAGAAAATCTAGATATAAAAAATTAAAAATAATAATAATAACAACAACATGATATATTTTGAATTTTAAAATACCTTACTCATAATTAATTTAATTCCAAATCCAACTCTTCTAGAGTTGGTAACTTAATTGGTTGGGAGCACTCTCTCATTCTGAGGACAATTCAATTCCAAAAGATAAATTAAAAACTTTTATTGTACTTACCGAAAGTATAATTTTTTATTAAATTATAAATTTCTATAATTAATATAGATAGTATGCTTAAAACATAAAACTAAGCGCAATAAAATAAATAATATTTGATTTTTATGCATCATGCTGATATTATCAACGTTCATCAATTTTGGCAACAACAAAGATCTCACGATTTTCATTGCTGGAAATCAGCAAGCACTTAGCAGGCCAACTTGCAAGGAGAATCCTACACAGAGATAGAGAAGGAGCTGAATCAAAGGAAAATCAAGCAATCTGATCAACAGGACAAGCTTCATTGGGGTCACACGCCTAAAGGTATGTTTACCACGAAGGAAGCACATCATCTACGCTACACTCCCACGCAGGCAAACAAAGACAAACACTGGGATCAAGTATGGAAACCAGGTATATGGCCCAAGGTCTCCACTTTCTTATGGCTGGTAGGCAAACAACGAATTCTAACATGGGACAAGTTGCAAAAACGAGGCTTCATAGGACCTTCAAGATGTCCTAACTGCAACCTCAACGCAGAAACAGTTGTGCATCTAATGGATACCTGTCCTCTTGCTACTCAATTATGGGAGAAAATTGATAACTGCAACAGAAGATCTGGCAGAAGACAAGGAGATATTGCATAAACCATCAGAAACTGGCCAAGGAATCCCTTTCAAAGCTCTCTGTTAAACTCTCTATGGAACGTCATCCCAGGTTTCTCTTACTGGATATTATGGAAAGAGAGAAACAATAGAGTCTTCAACAACTCCAGCAAGCCCATCGATACTCTATGGCTTCTCCTCCAGTACAATCTGCGAGAGACTCTAGCATTAAGACAATGGCTACCTGCGGACCTGTCAGAACTCCCTCAGGAACGCCTCATCTTAAATGCCTGGAACATGGACTTTTCCTCTCCGGTCCAAATCAACCCCTGTTCCCCAGCCAGCTCTGCATCTCCTCTAATCTGGTCTCCCCCTGCTCCCAATTCGTTCAAATTAAAATTTGATGGCGCGACTAAGGGAAACCCAGGACCTGCTGGTTACGGAGGAGTCTTCAGAGATGAAATGGGCACAATCAGACACATTTATCACGGCAATATCGGCATCGACACCAACGATGCAGCGGAGCTGGAAGGAATCTGGAAAGGAATCTGCATAGCAGAGCAAGAAAACTTGTATCCTCTTGAGGTTGAAGGAGACTCTTTCATAATAATAGCAGCGATCATCAGAATCCAGGCAGGCTCCCCAGCTTCTAAACCAGCCACAAGTTGGAGACTACTTAGCAGACTGGAGCAAATGGAGGAAAGGTTGCGGATACCCCGAAGCATCACTTTCAGGCACATAAGGCACACAGCCAACAAAGTGGCAGACAAAATGGCTAACCAAGGGGTCAATCAGCAGATTAACAACTTCTCAAGCCCTCTCAGTGATACAAATGATGAACAACTACAGAAGGAATGCATCGCTCTGGCGCAACATGACTATTCAATCCAGGCAGAGAGGCGCTGATCGGAATGCTAGCAAGATAAGGTTGGAGATGTCAGGCAAAGGATCACTCGCAGGTGCCATTGGTCACTGCCAATGTCCAGCTCCTCTCACTAAGGCTCGAAACTGGCCACGCAAGTCAATGAAGGCGGTCGTCCTATGTTCAATCAGGCCCACTTCTGAGCTGGAGAATGCCCATAGCTGGCAGCGCATTTTTGGTCAGGAAGACAACCTGATACACTCCCTTCCATCAAATGGTCAGTGTAAGCGTCAGGCGCACTCATGGTTCAGCCGAGACACGCGCAAACTGGAGATTGGTTTCCAATCGATCCCAAAACATGCTAATCTAATGCAAATTTGTCATATGAGTATGTCAGAATGCCACGGTATTGGCTAGAAATGTCAAGGCTGCGGCCCTGCTGTAAAATACTTTGTTTTTAATATAGAAATAGTCTAATTAAGAAAAAAAAATATTTAAATTTAAATTTAATATAATTTAATCTTTATATAAAATATTTACTTTATAAAAAAATCTTCAATTTCTAATGATCCAAAAAACTTTTTAAATAATATAACAATATTCATTATTTAATAGTTACATGTGTTTATATGCATATATATAAATGATTAAAATAAAATATTTTGTAGTTATATTTTTTTAATGTTTATAAAGATTAATTTATGTACATGTAAGATCTGTTTTCATTGGGTTTGATTTTTTTTAAACCTTGATACAAATTTTAGATTGGCTTAGTAAGTGACGTCATTGTTGGTTTGGGATTGGCCCTTTTCAACCTGTAATTTGATTTTGGTCATTTGATTTGATTTTGGATCGACCCTTTTAAAGCTGTTAAATATCATGGGTCGTTCTTAACACAATTGTTAATGCTTGATGTGCTCAATTCAATCACTGCCCGGTGCTGTGTTGCTGAAAATTGAAGCGCTTCAATTCTTTAAAACCTATGTCTGCTGTTGCGCTTCAATTCAGAGACAATTCTCTGATACCCGTGACCGCTACTGCACTTCAATTCAATTCAAATTCTCTGATACCCATGGAAATTGGTTTGCACAACCCAAAAACAGAGGTCTATACGGTGCTTATTAAACAAGGCCATGGAACTTGGCTTGCACTGCCAAAACAAGCAGGTCTGATAATGTATGTATAAAATGCGTAACTTATCTCTTAGAATTTGGGAGGATTAAATAATTGAATCGCATAGATTTCAGGGGAATCTCAACTGAATAAATTTTTTTTTCACATGACGCGACGCAGAGAATTGCATGAAATGTACTTGTACTACTGTGCTAAAATTATTTTATGCGGCATGGTGGACAGGACAATATAAAAATAGTGGTGAGATTTTTCCAATCTTTTGATTCTAAAATCTCTTTCTGTAGATGTTGGATTTCAAATTATGCACTGTTTTGTTTTGTAGCTGTTCAGTTTTTTCTCTCACAAACGAATTGGGT
Organism: Pinus taeda; assembly: GCA_000404065.3. Classification (NCBI taxonomy): domain Eukaryota; kingdom Viridiplantae; phylum Streptophyta; class Pinopsida; order Pinales; family Pinaceae; genus Pinus; species Pinus taeda. The sequence continues at coordinate 13,822 of APFE030331227.1, read as the reverse complement.
TTTGATTTTAATGATTCGGCAGAATAGTTGGATTCAATAGCCTTTCCTTTCAATATGTTTGACAAAGGACCCACATTCAAACAATGCACTTATTTTGACGAGATCAGATCCACAGGGGCCGAGTGTTATGAAGGGTTTTTTGGTTTGTTTTTCCAGGATTGAGTAGGAGGGTTTTAATGGTTGCACTCTGTTCTTTCGCTGAGAATGAATGAGAAGGTAATCGAATTTATGGTGGAGATGAAGATCCTTCTCTCTTTTCAAGTGAAATGATGAGCGGCTGAGTGTTATGAAGGGATGACCTAGAAGGACAGTTTCTCCCGTATATGGAGAAGATGAGCAGCGTGGAGTGTTATATGGAGAAGATGAGAAGATGTGGAGTGTTACATGGAGCATATGAGCAGTGTGGAGTGGAGGGGGTGGAGCTCGTGCCAGTATTCCCATCCCAAATTTATATATACATATATATATGCCCTACGCCCTACCTGTACTCTAGTGGGACCGACCCCGACCCTGTGCATAGAACAAATTCCGTACAAAAAGCTCAAAGGAAAAGGCATGTCAGCGAGCGAGAGAGCAACAGCTTCATCTGATTTTATGGGAATCACAAATCAAAATGTCTGACCTGACCACTGTGTGTTTTCTATATCCTTCCCAGCCGCAGTCCACTCGATCTAGTCATATATCATGCAAATATGGGTATATTTTCTTATTTTTCATCATGTTATACATTAAAAATGGGATAACCCCACCCCAGTGAACTTTATTAGTTTGATTTGATTGTTGTAGGTTTATTTTCAACTTCTCCACAGGAATGGATGCAAGGAGCAGCCAACTAATTGATGGAATTTAGGATGCTGCTCCTTCCGTGATTGATGGGTTTTAGGATACGCAGGTGTCAATTTTTTTTTGTTTTTGTTTTTGTTTTCAAAGTTTTTGTTAGATAAATCATAAATAAATATTAAATTTAGAAATAGAAATGAAAAAGAAAAAAGATAGTTTTGTGAGGTAAGAATAGATTATGTATATTTTTTTTATTGTCACTGACTTTTAAGAGATATTATTTTTGCAGAGAATGACTGGAATATATATGTATGGACAAAGCATTTACATGTCCCCCATGTTCATGACAGAAATTAGCATTTATTTATTCATTATGTATTTACTCTTGAAAATCTCATAATAAAAAAAAATTTTTTGTTTGAAGAGGCTAAAAAGCCCCTTCTCAATGCCCTTGAAAATGAACTATGGCTGTTCTTAAATGCTTGTGCATCCTCTCTCCTTTTCCATTTCTTAGTTTTTAGTATGTAATTTTTAAATGCATTAAAACAACTCTTGTTTTTGTATTCATGTTATTTTATGATTGATGGCATTTTTGTACTATGTTTGTGATTGTGTATGGTAATGTTTGATGTTTGAGTTTTATTTAATGTTTGTGTTTACAATGAATATGTATGCCATAAATCACAAACATAGTTCAATATAAATAGAACATTTTTTATTTAAATATTTTACATATATAATTAAAAAATGTATAATATCTTTCTTAAGGGAAATTGGAAATTGTTTTATGTATATTATTTTATTTTTCCTTTTTAATCTAATTACAATATTATGTATTATTATAATAGTTTATTATAATAATTCAATTTAATTTTAAGGGGTGGTAGGTGTGACACAGGCAAGTTCCCTCTGTGGACAGAGGCAACCCCTCTAGCCCTAGAGTGGGTCTAGTCACCGCAAAGACAATACCAAAGAAAATTTCCTTAGAAAGATGGTGTTATGAAGGCCTACCTTCAGATCGATGTTCGATGAAGTCCCCGTCGTGTCATTCTAGCTCTTGTTCTTCTAATCACTTGTACCTGAAAACAACATGTAGAGAAACACCACGAATGTAATAGGAAACAACTAAACAATCTACTTGAAGAGTCAAGGAACCTCAAGCTATCGACATACAATTTCAACATGCGATATAGGAAACAAGCTATTGATTTGTATTAATATAAATCAAAGTAAAACTTACAACCGAACCTTCATGTCGTAAGTCTCCTCGAAGGTTTCCATCGGTATGTCTCCGTAAGCATTTACATGTGAACCATCTCCCAAGGGAACAAATGACTGTCTCTTCAGTTCGAAAGGTTGATGCTAGAAAGTTTTCAAATAAACTCTCCTCAAACAATATCAAGCCAAAATACACATGAGGCTACTTCCACACTCCAATAACACTCTCTACCTCTACTCCACTCTTAGAAACCTGAAAATATCAACTTACATCTAGCTATTATCTAGTTACATCCAAGCTACCTCCAAGCTTGCTCCAAGCTAACTGATCTCATTCATGGAGGAGACATTTATAGGAGGGAAAGGTTCCATAAGAGATGGGAGGAGGAGCTTATCTCTTAGGGAGGTTGCACAAAAGGTGGAACAACTATCCCAGAGGAGAGAGGCGAGCTCAACTCACCCACCAGTTAGCCCTAGGACCGCCCATGAAGCAATTTCATCTTGAAGTTTCGACGAGTTGTTTAAAAAACTTGCCAAATCCGGCTCGACGCGGGTGCAACATACGGACAGAGCGAAAACTCCGCTAGGGCTAATGTCAACTCAACCAACTTCATGGGAGGGATAACTTCTGACCTTGACGACCTAGAAACTTAGGCAAAAGGGGTCTGCTTCAGGGATAATGAACTAAGACGGTCTTCCTAAGATTACAAGGAAGGTTTTGGTTGAGGAATCTCTTTTGTGAGTCATTTGAGCATGTTTTGGATACCACTGTCATTTATTGCAATAACCAAAAGTGGGATTCACCTTTCATAGAATCCCATGTTCCATGATCACTCATAGCATATTGATATCAGGTACCACTTTATCCAGGATATAATACAATGGGTAGCAATAAGGCTCCATCACATCAGGACTGATGAACAAGTTGCTGACATTCTCACAAAGCCCTTGGGGAAGGCCAAGTTCTTACCCTTCTGAGAGAGATTTGGAGTCATGGAAAGGCCCTCCCATGAGGGTCACTCTTGAGTTGGACATTGAGCTTTGGGAGCTCCTAGGGGCCTGCGGTACTTCTTTGAGCTATATGAGCACAAGGTGAGTGGTTCAACTTCCCTTATGCAGTATATATACCCCAATATGATTGAGCACAAGGTGAGTGTTCCACCTTCCCCTATGGAGGAAAATATTTGAGAATAGGGTGAGTGGTTCACCTTCCCCTATGGTTGATGTCACATGCATAGGATGAGTGGTTCATCTTCTCCTATGAGTAGGATGAGTGGTTCACCTTCTCCTATGATTGCCCCAACATACATCATACCCTTACTGTCTGAGACTCTTGGGAAGTACCTCTCATTTGTCCAATGAGATGGGAAAAGTGGTTATCGGCCATATCACTACAGAGTGATGCATGGTATACAGTCATAATCCCTTTGTCTCCTCAATTAAGGAATAATCTCCTTAATTAAGGGATAATCCCTTATAATGATGGAAATACCTCAAGGGATAAGTCCTTCTCCCATGAGAAGAGGATCCATCTCCCATTCATATTTCCTATATAAACCTCCCTTCTCCCTAAACACAGGCTAGTCCTGGTGTTATAGTGGCAGAATTTTGGTTTGAGTAGACAAGCAAGCTATTACTAGTTGTGCGAGGGAGAAGTGTGTTTTGGTTTGGAGTGAAGCCTAACGGGAAGAGATTTAAAACTATTGTTGATTGAGGCCATCATGGAATGCTAGTAGAGGTGTGTGGGAACCTGGTCTTGTCAAAGGAGGACTGCAACGTCAAGACAAATGGTTGTAATCTATCTTTGATATAATATATGAAACTATCGATAGATTTCCTACATGTTTTGTGATATTATATATTCATGGCTTAATGTTTCTTGACTTGTTAAGTAGGTTTAATTACAATTTGTCTATTATTATGTTTGTGTGTTGTTATCGTATACTTGTTTTAGGAGCTTGACGAAGGAAGCGAGAGATAGCTAGAGTGAACAAGCAAGGACATCATTAAGCAGGATAAGCATCCAAGAGGTAGGCCCTCTTGATTGATTCTAATATAAGGAAATCTTCCATAGAATGTATATGTTGTGGCTAGACTCACTATCGGGCTAGAGGAATTCGTTCATGTCCGCAATTATAATTTTACTTCACCACACCTATAAACATGGGATTAATTTCCCACTCAAGGTAGTGGTAAGGTTGGGGGTAGGAGAACTAAGTGCCACAATGGGAACATGGGACTAATCACCCACTCAACGTAATGGTTAGGTTTTTAAGTTTTACTATTGCCCTTTTTTTTTGGTGTTTCAAAAAACCCCGACATGGTATAAGAGCCATGGAAGAGGTTCAATTCCTCGAGTTGCATTTGAGGGGGGATGATGGAGTGATTGTCACACTAACCTCATTATGAATCAATTAGGTGGAATAACCACCACCTTAGGAACATGGGACTAACCACCCACTAATGATAATGGCAAGGGTTTGGAAGTTTATTATTACGTGCAGGTTTTGGTGTAATGGAAACCCTCAACATACATATTTACTTAATACAATTAAATGTGTGTGTGTGTGTGTATAAGCCCCAAGGATTAACTCAGTTGGTCAAAATCAATGCCTCACCATTCGGGCGGTCACAGGGTCCATGCTTCCCGAAGCCCTTGGGGTTAGGCCTAGCTAGTGGGCCGCAGGGCTAGATTCCCTTTGGGGTCAATCAACCCAGGTTTTTTCGTGGACGTAACCGCCACCCATTGACCAGGGTGTCAGTGAACCACAGCAAAAAAAGAAAAAAAACTATATTTAATACAATTAATATCTATATTTTCGTCATAAATATATTATAAGTGCACACACACACACACACTTACTTTTTCTCTCTATATGCAACTTTACATATTTGATTAATGCAAGTAAATTGTTTTATTGTAGTAAATTGTTAGATATATCAACAAAATTTCCATCAAAATTTTGATATCCAAAAATAGTTGTAAGGATTACAAGGATTTTGCCTCTCATACACTCATGTTATAATTAATATGAAACATCTTGAACTTTTCATTATAATACAGTGCCATCATATGGTATTTTATTAAGGGTTTCCTACACTAGACCTTAATTTTTTTGGAACTTTGAAAAGAACTCAACGATCGATATAGAGAAATATAGAGTGAGCCACAACTTTATGGAAAATATCATACATGGCATTACCTTTAAGGATGCTTAACCAATCAATGCCTCAATATTTGTCTTCTTATATGTCTAATCCTTATTTTTGTTTAAGTGAGGGATTATTTTGTTCTAGGAATGATTTTTTTTTGTTAAAATGAGGTTTGATTGGGGTATAATTAATAATGGAAAAGGATTCTTTAAATCTTTACCATTAAGATACTTATTTTGAATAACTTTCGTTTATGATTGATCTTGATAGGTAAGGTTCTATACATGTTTGTCTCATTATATTTTAGATAGAAGAAAATTATTATACATATATATCACAATTTAAGGAAATTTCCATAATAAGAAAGAACGTGTTGTTCATATATTATCATAGAAATGTTGTTACAAGCATTGTGGCTAACTGTTAGACATCTCAACCTTTATATCATCTTCCTATCACACTACTTGATGCATACATCTACCGACAAAATTCTACATTTAGATTCTATCTCTATCAAACTTAACACGAGTCTATCTCTTTGATTCTTATAGCCAACATAGGCTCTCACATAAAATAACTGAAATTAATTCTGTCATTGAGATCTCCACCTAAGGTTCATTATGCTTCCTCGAAATGTTCCATACTTGGTTTGCAACAATTATTTTTCATGGTTGCTATTCCAATTCTCTCCTTCATGTTATAACTTTATATCCACATCAACATCAATCCATATTCCATGTTCAAGTGGCTCTACATAATTGCCTTTTCATGTGATCCATTACTCACCTTTTCTTCCTGGAAACAACAATGATATGTACAATCTCCCATCTTGATTCAAGTTTTATGATACTATTCTCTAGTATGTAATAAATCTTTGACTTGTTAGCCCTTGATCCACATGTAGATTTTTCTCTCTCAGTTGGTGTTGGTGGTACATTATCACAATGCTTTTAAACGTCCACTATTAGTCATGTTCAATCTATTCTTCAACTTAACTTCTTTCCTTTCACCATTTAGCATTATGTTTCTTTCTTGATACCATCATGGCTTGTCTAATCTCATAATGATTTCTCATCATTTGATGTCACTTTATAAAATTGGGTTTTCCCTCAAATTACATATCAACATTCCCTTTCCCTTAAGGCATGCATTTATGTAGCTTTACCTAGTTGCCATGAATCACTTTGTTGATGGTGTCTTTTCCCCACTATAATTCCCTCTTATCAAAATCCTTCTTCCACTAGGAGCCCATCGACCCAATGTTCTCTTCCTTAACTCATCTCCAATTAATCTAGACTCGTCTTTTTTCCTTTTCTTTATAATGCTTACAATCTTTGTGCTTGTGCAATTAACACACTCTAAATTTTTGTGTTCTCTTCTTCTATTGTTGGTTTGCATCATATCTCTCCTTTGTAAATGAGTGAATGAGACTCTTGTATTCTTTATCTCAATCTATTGGTGCTCCTTTCTTGTTCACGTTTCCTCATGTCGTGAAGTCATAAAACAAGACGAGAAAATATTGTATAACTTGCCAATATCTCTTAATTTTGATAATTTCTAAGGATTTTTAAAGTTTTTAGAGTTTTGGTGATTTTTAAGATGCATGTTTTTATTATATAAAATTTGGGTGAAGCATTTTAATATGGTTTTTTTAGAGAGAGAGAGAGAGAGTATATGAATTAAATTTAGTCTCGAATGTTTTCCTTATATTGAAATCTAAATAGTTTTGAACTCCATCCTTCCCAAAATGATTGAATAAACGGAGAATTAAGATGTGAGTTGTAATGGTTTAAATTATTTTATCAAGGAGGATGATCAATTATCATATATTCAATGTTGAATCCCAAACTCATTATGAAAAAGGTCTGGTCAAAAAAATAATAATAATAACAACAACATGATATATTTTAAATTTTAAAATACCTTACTCATAATTAATTTAATTCCAAATCCAACTCTTCTAAAGTTGATAACTTAATTGGTTGGGAGCACTCTCTCATTCTGAGGACAATTCAATTCCAAAAGATAAATTAAAAAAATTTATTGTACTTAACGAAAGTATAATTTTTTATTAAATTATAAATTTCTATAATTAAATAATTATATATATAGAGTATGCTTAAAACATAAAATAACCGCAAATAGAATAAATAATATTTTATTTTTATTAAAATAAAATATTTTTGGCAGGTCCGGAAATTTAGCCATTATTTGATATATATAATCACTTTTCGAATGCGATACAAATGCGATACGGTGCGTTTAACAAATTTGAAATTCCGGAAATTATTACAACCAGTGAATAGTTAAAGACTTGTTGATGTGGCGACTCGCAATCCAAGATGCTTTTTCCATATCTCCAGAGAAGTGGTTTTTTGCAGTCAAGAAAAGTACGACCGTTGCAGAGGTGGCAGTGAGAGAAGTGGTTTTTTGCAGTCAAGAAAAGTACGACCGTTGCAGAGGTGGCAGTGAGAGAAGTGTTTTTTTGCAGAGGTGGCAGTCAAGAAAAGCAGGGCTGTTAAATCCAACCAGCAATATTTATTTCCAATCCTTCTCCCAATCTCTACCTTTTCCGAATCTCCTCCTCCTCCTTCTACCTTTTCCGAATCTACCTACGCTGGGCTGAGTCTAGTCTTGTCTAGGAGCTCCATGTCTTGTCTGGTCTCTTCTGGTATGAGTTTTCTGTGGTCTGGTTTTGTCTAGTATGGTCTGGTCTGGTATGTGTTGTTGTGTTGCGAGGTACTGGGAAGAGAAGAGGGTAAACATGACATTTATTCAATTCAATTTTTAATGAGCAGGAGCAGGAGCGAAAGGGTTCAATCCCAGGCAGATATATGAGGAGATATCCACCCACATCTTTCTCGATCCTAGCAGGCAAATTTATGTACCTGTAAGATCTGTTTTCTTTTCATTGGGTTTCTTTGTTTTCAATCTTGGTATAGATTTTTGATTAGGTTAGTAAGTGACGGCATACATACATTACAGGGTTTAATATGAATTTTGTAATTTGATGCAATTGGCTCGCTCTGTTCAAGAAGTATTATTAAATTGCTCGGCTAAGCTAACTTAAATATGAATTGGTATTGGTACCTGCACCAGTTTTCGAATCCACAGGTGTGCGGAAGGATTGAATCGAGGTAGAGTAGGTAAATTTCTTTGCATCTTTCTGGTTATATATATATATATATATATATACATTATCCACAAAATGATGAGTGGGATGAGCAGGAACTAATTTGGTCTGGGATTGGCCCTTTTCAAGCTGTAATTTGATTTGGGATCGGCCCTGCATAATTATGAATCATAACCTTCATTATGACATAAATATTTATACGCCCCATAATTGCTAGTATCCATTTTAAATTCTAAAAGAATAAATCAGGCATCAGATGCAACTAATAATTTCATTTCAATAAATGTAAGCACCGAGATTAGCATAGAAGCCGAGTAATTCAGATTCAGTTCACTGTGTCCTGCGTATAATTTACAGCCACACACTCAAACAAACTGAGTTATTCTAGCGACCAACGACAGTTCACCGCCCTCTTTGTGCATTTAAACTTTGAGATTTATTCCAGCGCCAGTTCACTGATCTGTGCGTCCAAAATATAATTAGTTACAGTCTTGAAGGAGGTCTTGAACCTCCGTTCTGTTGCCGGGATTTGAACCTGAGTCGCCTTGAGAGCTTATGACATATTGAATCGAAAAATATGATTAGTTACACTCTTAAACGTCCGACCTGCTGAATAAGGTTTCGTTGCAGGGAGTTGAACCCGGGTCACCTTGAGAGCTTATGAAATATTAAATCCAAAAATATGATTAGTTACACTCTTGAAGGAGGGCTTCAACCTCCGACCTGATGGATGACGTTTCGTTGCCGGGATTTGAACCCGGGTCGCCGTGCGAGTTTATGAAATCTTACATCCAATATATAATTACTTATAGTCTTGGAGGGCTTGGACCTCCGACCTCCGGGATTTGAACTCGGGTCACATTGAGAGTTTATGAAATACTGAATCTAAAATATAATTAATTACACCGTTGAAGTAGGGTCTGAACCTCTGAGCCGATGGGATTTTGCCCTGTGGCCTTCGGATTTTATGAAATATTAAATCCAAAATATAATAAGTTAGACAGTTGAAGTAGGGCTTGAACCTTTGCCATATTTATTCCAGTGATAGATCACTTATATGTGTATTTATCAGTAAACTTTAAGGGTTTATGAAATATTACATCCAAAATATAATCATTTGAAACGAGGGCTTGAACTTCCTGGGTAACGTTTCGTTGGCGGGATTTGAACCCAGGATTTGAACCTCTGACCACATGGGTAACGTTCTGTTCCCGGTATGGGTGCATAAATATTTATGTCATATGTCATATTATGGTGCTGCATAACTGTGAACCTTATTCGCTGTGGTTGTGGTTGCATATATGCAGGTCTTTCTGTGGTGGTTCCCAACGGCCCTGAAATGCATTTCGCAGTTTCAATGGCATGGGCCGTTCTTAACGCAATGCCTGCTCTGCTCAATTCAAACCAATTCTTACCTCTCGTCACAGACGGAACTCAGCCTCAGCCTCAACCTGGTACTCAGAGCTAGATCCATCCGTCACAAAACCTGACCTCCGCCCGCTGTTGCGCTTTAATTCAATTCAATTCTCTGATACCCATGGAAATTGGTTTGCACAGCCCAAAAAAGTAGGTCTATATGGTGCTGATAAACAGGGCCATGGAACTTGGCTAACAAGCAGGTCTGATAATGTATGTATAAAATGTGTAACTTATCTCCAAGAATTTGGGAGGATTAAATAATTGAATCGTATTATATTGTGGTTGCAGGAGTTATGTTGGGAGCTAAGCGGTTATAGCATGTATCAACTATGCAGAGGACGCATATATTTCAGAGTAATCTCAACTGAATACTTTTCCTTTTCTCACATGACGTGACTCAGAGAGTTGCATGACCTGTACTTGTACTGCGCTGAAAGTATCTTCTGGGGATGCTCTGTATTGGAGGATCTTCTGCTGGATTTTGAGGACTCTTTGTTCGATCAAGCGATTATTTTATGTGCTGCTCTGTTCAATTTTCTTCCATATCAAACGGGGGATCCTCTGTTGGATTTTCTTCTATATCAAACTAAAGGTATGAAAACTCCTTCCAGTTATCTTATCATCGTTCTTTCTTTGATCATTGTCTCATAACATATTAAATTCAAGTTTAGCTCTCTTTTCGCTGCCTACCATATTTAATTTCTTCGAAAAATAACATGTAATTCAGATATATACTGGACATTGAGGTTCAGATAGATATCTATTTTGGCAAACTGAAAGGGAGTGAAAATTTTCTGAGAGATTTGTTGGACTCACCCTATTTCCCAAATTTGTAGTTAATAATTAGAACTATCCCCAATACCTTTACTGTTTTAACCACAGCTTCACCAATGTCCAGGTCCCTATCAAATGGCTGGTGCTAATCTATATGACTTTTCCCCACAGCTTCACCAATGTCCAGGTGCCTATCAAATTGCTGGTGCTAATATATTTGAAATAGACTGTGAAAGTTTTCTTTGACTTATTCTTTTCAGGTATACCTGCAGCCGATGATATTTTCTACCAAGAATTTCTTTAGGCTGGCTTAATTTAGTACAAAACATTTCATTAGTATGATATTTATAGATTGTAAAACTGAGAGACTGAATCTAAGTATTAATAGATCGTAAAGTTTGATAGGAATCACGAGCTGATAATTATAATCTTGTTATGTTACGCTCAGAGAAAGGTGATCTACCCGACTATGTTTGGAGATTAGGAATATAGTGAGGCAGTTAGCTGCAGAAAAAAGCCACAAGATATGAGTGAGCTAGTTTAATATAGTGAGAGAGTTGTGGAGAAAAGCCACCCGATATGTTTATCCTTCTCGTTGAAACAGTCATTACCTATTGCACAGCGTTGCAAGCGTTCAACTATTTGATGTTTTCATGGCTGTGCTTTAACTGGACTTAGTTTCCATGAATTGGCTTTTTTAAAATGATTTTGAATTATGTTTTTTAATGTTTAGATTAACTCCCTTTCTCAAATTTATTTTGAATTAAGCTTTTGGCTTTTCCATTTTACAGATATATTTCTCATTTAATATATATTAAATCCTTCGTAAATGAATTTAGATATTAGTAAATTTAATTTATTTTAAATAAATTTTGTTATATTTTCTTTATCGATTGTATTTATTTTGATTTATTTTAAAATTATTTGTTTATTAATACTATTTAATTAAATTTATCTTTTAAAATATTTTAAAATTTACATAAGTTATTAAGTTTTACACTTTATTTTCTATGTTTTTGAATATGTTTTTTATTAAAGGTTAAGGTAGAGTGTGTTAGGATAGAATAAGGTAGACTAAGATACATAAGAATAGAATAGGCTAGGCTAGTTTAGATTAGCCTATGGCAAGCTAGAGTTAGTTAGAGTAGGATAGGCTGGAATAGGCTAAGCTATGCCAAACTAGAGTAGACTAGGCTAAGTTATGCTAAACTAGAGTAGATTAGGGCTGCTATAGGCTAGGTTAGGCTACAATAAGGTAGGGAAGGTTATGCTAGAGTAGGTTAGGATCTAGAAGGTAGGGATAGGCTAAACTAGGGTAGAGTTGGGGAGGGATAAGCTAGTCTAGGCTAGACTAGGTTAGGTTACATTGGACTAGGTTTAGGCTAGGCTAGGTTAGAGTAGGTTAGGCTAGGTTAGAGTAAGTTAGGCTAGGTTAGGCTAGAGTAGGTTAGAGTAGGCTAGGCTAGATTAGGCTATGTTAAGTTAGGCTAGGGTAGGCTAAGGTATGCAAGAATAGAGTAGGTTAGGATAGGCTAGGTTTGGCTAGTGTAGGGTAAGGTAGGCTAGGCTCTAGGTTAGAGTAGGTTAGGTTAAGCTAGTTTAGGCTAGAGTAGGTTAGACTAGGCTCGAGTACACTTGACTAGAGTAGGTTAGAGTGGGCTTGGATAAAGCACGTTAGATTATGTTAGACTAGGTTTGGGCTAGGCTAGGTTAGGCTAGGATAGGTTAGAGTAGGCTAGGCTAGGGTAGAGTAACTTATGCTAGGTTAGGGTAGACTAGGTTAGAGCAACCTAGGCTAGAGTAGGCTATGTTAGGTTAGACTATGTTAGGCTAGGCTAGAGTAGGTTAAGCTATTTCATGCTAGGCTACGTTTGAATAGCTCATGCTAGGAGATAGTAGCTTAAGCTAGGCTAGGGAAGAGTATGTCAGAGTAAGCTTGGTTAAATTAGGCTAGTGTATGCAAGAGTAAGCTAGGCTAGAGTAGACTAGAGTAGGAAATGATAGGCTAGGCTAGGGTACTGTAGAGTAGGTTAGGCTAGGTTACGCTCGAGTAGGTTAGAGTAGACCATGCTAGTGTAGGATATGTTAGGTTAGACTAGGTAAGGCTAAGCTAGAGTAGGTTAGACTATGTCATGCTAGGCTACGTGAGGGTAGGTCATGCTAGGAGAGAGTAGCTAAGGCTAGGCTAGGCTAGAGTAGGTGAGAGTAATCTAGGCTAGAGTAGGCTAGGTTAGTCAAGAGTAGGCTAGGTTAGTCAAGAGTAGGCTAGGCTAGAGTAAGTTAGGGTAGGATAGAGTAGGTTAAGCTAGGTTAGACTTCTTTAGGCTAGGCTAGAGTAGGTTAGGCTAGTTTAGGATGGGTTAAGCTAGATTAGGTTACTCTAGGCTAGAGTAGGTTAGCTTAGGCTAGACTAGAGTAGGTTAGGCTAGAGTAGGTTAGGTTGGGCTAGGCTACAATAGAGTAGGCTAGGTTGGGCTAGGCTACAATAGAGTAGGCTAGGGTAGTATAGGATAGAGTAGGCCACGCTAGAGTAGGTTAGGCTATTGTAGGCTACACTAGTCTAGGCTAGAGTAGACTACACTAGCCTAGGCTAAAGTAGCCTAGAGTAGTCTAGAGTAGGCTATGTTATAGTAGGTTAGAGCAAACTAGGCTAGGCTACACTAGTCTAGGCTACACTAGGATAGGCTAGGTTAAGCCAAAGTAGGCTATGGTTGGCTAGGGTAGGCTAGAATAGAGTAGTTTTGTCTAGGCTAGGACAAGCACGGATAGGCTAGGCTAGGATAGGGTAGAGTAGGTCATGGTAGGCTAGGCTAGGCTAGAGTAGGTTAGGCTACAACACACTAGGCTAGGTAAGAGTAGGTCAGGTTACGCTAGGCGTGGCTAGGCACGAGTAGGTTAGGATAGGCTAGATTAGGTTTGGTTAGGCTAGGTTAGGGTAGGCGAGAGTAGGTCATGCTAGGCGAGAGTAGGTTAGTCTAGAGTAGGCTAGGTTAGAGTAGGTGCGAGTATTCTAGGCTAGAGTAGGCTAGGTTAGAGTAGGTGAGAGTATTCTAGGCTAGAGTAGGCTCGTATAAGGAAGAGCAGGATAGGCTAAGGTAGGATAGGTAGAGCAAGTTAGACTAGGATATAATAAGTTAGGCTAGGCTAGGCAAGGCTCGTGCAAGTTAGGATAGGTTAGGTTAGGTTAGATTAGGTTAGTCTAGGCTAGAGTAGGTTAGGCTAGAGTAGGTTGGGCATGGCTAGACTAGAGTAGGTTAGGGAATAATAGGTTAGGTTATGTTACATTAGGCTATCCTAGAGTAAGTTAGGCTATGCTATGCTAGGCTAAAGTAGGCTATGCTAGGC
>APFE030331212.1:62977-98348 GCA_000404065.3 Pinus taeda | reverse complement strand
AATTGCACTCCCTCCAATTGCCACCAAAAAACCAAAAATCTTTAAATCAACCCCCCTTATCAATTTACTAGCCTAAAATCTTTATTCTTAATTGGTCAGCTTATCATATTGAAAGATCTACCGAATCTGACCCGAGAGAGCCTTCTCATACCTCGTAGGGCTAGCTACGAGGTGAAATGGTTTGATGTAGCCTTGAGAGTTTGTCTATCTCAGCCTAGGTGAATTCCAAGCGCTAACAAGTACAACATAATTAGAGTGGTGTTCTTAAATGAATGAGACGGCCCCTTTAGCAAGACATAATGCCTTGGAGTAGTAACATACAAATGATGAGAGCCCTGTTACATGGTATGTGAATTCTGGAAGATGACAATGAAATATCAGCATATTGAAATATCAACGTGTGATCAACATAATGGAAGATGGGTGTTGTGAAACAATTATGAAGTAGTGTAAAGTTCGTTGTTGTGCATACTTACCATGGAAGGTCGTCGAACAAAGGAAAAAGATAACTGTTGTTGACAGGTCCAAGGAACACATTGAAGAAGTAGGAGAAGTTGTGAAGTATCTTGAAGAAGTAGGTTGGTGCCTACAAATTGTTGAGTTGGTGCTTAGCTGAGGAGATTGGGGTCTCTTGTAGCTTCATTCCCACGAATTTACTAAGTTGGTGCTCAACTAGGGGACTGAAATATCCTATAGGTTGGTACCTATAAAAGTTGTAATTTGGTGCATACTTTGTACGAGGAAGTTTACACGAATATTCACAAAGATAAATTGTATAAGTGTTTCTTACATAAAGATATATGTTTTGTGATTTATGTGCATCAAATGTTTTAAAATCTAAATTTAATAATAACAAAATATTGATTCATCTCCCTTGTTTCTCTTGGTATTTCCAACAATATCTATAACAAAATAAAGAAACTTAAATCCATTTTGACCCTACCTTTTTTAAGAATGGGAAAATTAAATCTCTATTTCTTTTGATCCCTCTATATGCTCTTTCTTTATTTTCTAATAAAAATTGGAACATAAATTTACATTAATAAAAATTGTTGTAGCTGAGGTTCACAACAATTTACATAGTGTTTATTCAAGGGGATGTAGCATAGCCAACAATAGTCTGAAATATTTATAATTTATAACCTCCCTTCACAAGCCAAGGGGTAGAGAAACCATATTTCTTTATTGGGACACTTCATATTAGTTTCATGAGTATGTGGATAAATTTTCACAAATTTCTTATTAAGTAAAACAATAAAAATAAATCCCAATTTACTAAGGAGAGAAAATTTTAGGGATGCATGTTGTTCCTCGTGGATATGAATTTTTCCCTTAAGAACTATCCAATCCCCATTGGATTTCCCTACCCTTGTAAGGGGAGGGGAAGGATTTTGTACCTTCTTCAAGACTCCAATAAAGGATACAGATTTAGAGGGATCAACATGGAATTTCTCTTCTAGCTCCACCTTTTCTTTCCTCTTTCTAAGTCGAGTCCCATTTTTCCTCCTCCACTTTCTCTACTTCATCATCTTCATCCTTTGAATTTTTTACTTCCTTTGTGTTTCCCTCTTCTTCATCCTCCTCTTGTTCTCATGCATGGAACATTGGATCCTTAGGGGATGGATTGGTTGCACCATTGGGATGAACTATTTCAGGATGAAGATTTGTGGCCCATTCCTCTTCAACCTCTTTCTCCACATTTTCTATTTTTTTTGTTTCATATAAGTTCTTGAGAACATCATATTTCTCATCACTTGATGAATGTGGAAACTCTTGTGATGGCATTGGATTAGATAACCCCTTTCTCTGAAAATTTCTTTGCTTGCTTGAAGTTGTCTTGAACTCGGGTTCCTTCCTTGACTATGGCTTTATTAACTATTTCTTTGGAGGAGGTTGTTATTCTTTTGGACAATTTTTAGAAAATCGATCATAAGTATAATAGGCCACACATTTAAATGGAACCTTATTATAATATAGAGCTTGATGGTGACTCCACCTATCAAGATCGATTTTCTAGGCTTCTGGGAATCCCTTCTCCAAATCAACCTCCATTCATATTCTTGTGCAAGACTATAAATTCCCTTTCGATTATTCATGGCCAATTAAATGATGCATTTTGTTTCCAATCAATGTAAAGGAGATATCATATGAGAATATTAGCGTGAGATGAGGTTTTTTGACCCAAACTAGGGCTTTTGTATTTCCTATTCAAGCTTAAAACTAAGGGTCCATGGGGACATATACATTTCCTTGAATTTCATGAAGTGTGGCATGTATTTCAATATTATATCCCACTCTTCATTGTTAAAATAGAGAAAGATACAAAACCCATAATTAGAGGCAAATGCAATTACCTATCCATTAACTTTTGTGGACCATCCTTTTACTACCCATGTCTCCAAAAATTTTGGATTTGACAAAAGACTTGTAAACTTTCCAATTATAGGCCTCTCATATAGAATGAGGTATTTGCTGCTAGGCTATGAAGATGAGAGATCTAGATGAGGGATGACTTCCAACTTTTTGATAAAATGAAGTTGTTGCATTTGATTTTGTTTTCCTATAGTCAAAGATTGACCTAGGGCATTGAACACCTCAATTTCCTTGCAGACATCTACCATAGCAACCCTAACCCTACAAAAAAATTGGTGACTACTCATTTCTAGCTCTAACAATGACAAAGACCCTTCTCCAACACAAGGAATTAGGTTGACACTAGGTTCTGATCCATGAAAGTCTTCAACAACTCCACCGTAATAGAACTATACTCTTGCATAGGTCCAATGTCAATATTCTCATAGGAAGTGACATATTAATCCAGCACGAGACCTACTTCAAGAGATTTTAGGGGGTGATGGTGACTCGGGTAAACCTTAGCCATTATAGATTTAGTGGCATTACTTCATAGATTCCATACTCAATTTTCTTTATCCCTCATAATAATATTCATTCATTGTTACTTTTTCCATCTATATACAAATTTCCCCCCCAAATTACGCATAACTAAATGTTGATAAATCAACAATGATATACAAGGAATGGATGCCTCAAGAGGAAATAAATGAAGTCAACGTTGTAGAAATTGAAGCCATGGTGGAAAGACAATTTATTCGAGATGAAGCAATTAAAGAAAAAGTGGCTCAATGGTTCCCTAACATCGACACCAGTAGAGGGAGATACAACACATATCTCCAAATTATTGATCTCTCTTGACAAGTGAAAATTATCATGGACAAAGTGTTGGTGGAGAGAAGTGAGGCCCAATAGGAAATCCTACACTACATAGATTCTCTCCAATAACAAGTGAAAAAAAAATGGATGACAAGGTCTCCTGACTAGAAAATAAGACAACTAATTTGGAATTACCAGATTCTGAAGAAGAAGAGAGAATCAAGTGTCAGTACAAGTGAGACTCACCTTTAGGGGTAACATGTTAAGATTTTTTTGCTATATTTTCAATTATTAGTGAATTTGTTGACCACTATGATTATAGATATATGTTGGGTAGTAGAAATATTGATAATCTCATACTTATGTTTTGCTTTATTGTGTTATTTTTGAAAATCTAATTATATGGACAAAAGAAATGCACAAGTGTTATTGGTCTGGTTTCCTTATGGCAAGCGAGTAGACAAGGATTTGTACTTTATTGTTTAGTTAAAATATAATAGGAATGCCCAATTTACACAAAAAAATAATATAAATAATAATAATAAAAATATAAAAATATAATAAATAATTAATTTATTAATTTAATTTCAGGCTAAGCCAGACACAAAATTGGTGTATTGATACCCTTGTTGTGAACAGGACCCTTTGTTGATTTATTTGACTACTAAAGTCTTACAAACTGACGTATTCACCCCCATTAGATTTTTTAATTGTGATTCTTATGAGGAAATATTAAATATCCATGCATAAATAGAAACAAAATAATATTAAATTTAAAAGCATTAGTCCTAAGTAAAGATTAAAATAATTTAATCATCATTAATTTTAATATATAAAAATCTTTTCAATAAAAATTAAATTATTTATCTTTAAAAAAATTAAAATAAAATATATTTCATCAAATAAAAAATTAAAGATACTTTAAAATAATGGTTAATGTCAATTGATATCAAAATCTTAAAAAACTAATATTGGATTGAAATATTAGCAACCTAATTTCATCTTAAACCAGGTTCTATCAAACATCTAGAGGAATCTATTTTTTTAATGTGCAAATTTTCTAGTCATTTACTTCCATGTTGTGTATTAAGAAATTTATACATTAAAAAAGTTAGTCCCTCTAAATGGTTGATAGATCAAGGTGAATTTAAGTCGATCCAGTTTTAAAGTGAATTTAAGTAAACAAAAAAATATAATATAATATATATATATAGTTAATGCATGCATATGTATGTAGCTACAATTCTTACTAATTGTTCCAAATTTTAAATTTTTATGTTATATGCAGCACCCTCTCACACTGGACTCTAAAACCTCATTACTTTTAGTGCAAAAATTGAAATATAATTTTAATAAATAAAAATATCATATTAAAAAATAATTACATTTTAAAATGAAATTTAAAGAAAAGGAAGTCGATCTTACGTTTTCAAATGTTATTAAGGTTCTTATGTTTTATCTTTTACTCATATCAACCACCATTTCAGAAGACTTGAGCATAATCACATCTTTATCAGAGTTAATGCAATGTCTTTGCTAAAAATCCACCCTATTATATTAGAGCTTGTAAGATTATCATTTTATTATTATTATTTACATCTCAAAGTCAGCTCTATTGTATGTTTGGATCTTTGGAATTCTTTAGAAACTTGATTAGTGATACCTGCTTATAAATATTCTATTTTTTTGCTAGTGTCTATGACTTGCAAGACTAGCTTGTGGTCTAAGAAATTATGATTCAAGGGCACCTAAGCTATCAACCTCGCCATAGGATTACACTCAGCATGGGCCACACCAACTCTTGACATGGTTGGGTTATTTTTCGTATCTCCTCCCAACTATAGTGAGTTTCAAACCTTAGTGACCTTAAAGAATACAACCCTTGAAATACAATCATGCTAGGGGGATTCTAGTACTCTGTTGATGGGCCAAAATGTATCGCCAACGACTAAGGGGTCTCCCCGGTGTGATGTCCCAATTAGAACTCACACTGTTTTGGATAGGATCCCCATCTGGTATGTGGGCCCGGCTACTGTGATGAATGTTTTTTTCTCTTGGTTATCAAATGAGAAGGTGTCAGAATGGGGTGAGAATGAAGTGCTCGGGTAGTGAAACAAAATCAGCCCAAGTTTGACAAATTGCAGAAAGAGGTTTAAACAAGTCGCAACAACAATAAGAAGAGATAAATGATGAGAGTGATTAGTGAGCTAAAACTCCATTAGACATAATAAATGGGAACATGCCGGAGGTCAATTGTGAAGTAGTTCATAATAGGTCACCAACATGGCAAGGAACAAGTAAACACAGATTCGAAAGTGAAACATACATGCAACCACTATGTATCATAACATAACATCTTGTGTATATGAAAGCACACATACAAATATGGTGAGGTACCAGACAGCTAATACAATGACCATGAGTGAGCATGACAATCAGTGCCAAAGATAAAAGAAAACATCTTATTAATATGTTGCAACTTCAAATACATATCATGTAATTGGTCAATACCCAATAGTGGAACATGGGTTGTTCATACCATTGCCCGATGTCAAAACCCTAGCCCTACTGCAAACCCACTCTCCTAGCTACCAAGAGCTGAGTGGCCTTAGCTCTCAAGCATCAATCAGCTATCTATATTGGCCTCAACTCAAGTGCTAAAGTCTCTTTGAATGAGGCCTAAGGGGTCATTTATAGAGGTGAGGTGATTGTTCACCTATCGTGACCTTTGGCCTTCCCTCATGACCTTTTAGATACCCTCATGGCCTTTCGGCTACCCTAATGACTCTTGAGATTACCCACTTATTTCTCAGGCCAGAATGATTGTTACAATGACCAGATCAGTCCTAACATAGTGCCTAATATAATAGTGGGGTGATATTTACATCACGACGAAATTGATAGAGAGAAAGATGTGAAGGGTTATTAGAAACCCTAGAATGATTATTTCCCATATGTTGCAATGACACAAATGATTGGTCTTGGAGCTAGCATGTTTTCTTGCCACTATGCTTCGCTTACGTTCATCAATCTTCTGGTGATGCACCTTCTTGCTGATGAAAGGTTATTAGAACTTGGAAGGCACCACCTGGCTTACTAAAGGAAGACCTAGTTGTGCAAGCTCCGTGAGAAACCTTAATCCTTTTGCGTAGACTAATATTTGTTCCATTCCTACCTACAGGAAAATAGCATTAATCAGACATAATTTCAAATGAAGAACGATAATGGAATTACAACCAACTAATTTGAAAGAATGACATTAATAAATAATTAATCTAGACCCCTGTGTGGTCAATTGTTGTGCCATAGTATTATCAATGTGTGTGGCCTTGGGGGACCCTCTTGGACTTCCTCAGATGTATTCTCATTTATGAGTTGTTTTCCTCCATGAGACAAGTGTTGAATTCGATCTCATTATTCCACCTTTCACAACCATCTTGAATTCAAGGGGATTCATTAATATAGCTTTCTTCAGGGGATACATAGAGGAGTAGCCCACTTTTTTGTGCCGAAATTCCTTCTTTTAAAACATTCCTTGATGAGTTTGATGATGCCCCTTTTACGTTATTGTACTTCCTTTTCACCAACTTGATTGAGCAACCATATGCATAACCATCACCCTTTTCCATATTTTAATCCTTTGACATGCCCCTTTTGAATATCATTTCCGAACATTCTGACATGTTTTGGGGCATGTATGGTCCTACCTTCTTTATATGTTATCCATTGTGATTCATATTGCATGGCATTGTACACAAAATTTGATGCAAGTCTCGCCTTTTCGTATTGTGAGCCACCACAAATCCTCCCTCAAGTTTATATCATTTATCTCATCATCTAAACAATATGATAGAGTTGGCGACGTAGTGTGATTGCACAGACAAAGACCTTTCAAAAAGACAATTGTATTGACATAGTGACCCTTGAAATGATTTTGTGACTTACGAAAGGTCGCATAGTTGCACTAAATGTAAAGTCGCATCTCTCACTACTTTCACTGGAGCATAAAACATGACCTCACGACCTATGAGGGAGCACGACTTACAGAAATTCACATGGTCGCAGCTGATGGTTAGTTGCCCTTCTGAGGGGCTCACCTGATGAGTTGTAATGTGACCTAGCACCCTAGTCGAATGTGCGACTCCCCTGAAGGTCACCCGGTCGCAATGCGGCACAGGTCGCATCTCAGTCTAGGTCGCATCTCCTGGGCCCCTGCTTGAGGTCTTCAAGTGCGACTTAGCGACCATTAGTCGCACAGTCGCATCTTGAGCAAGGTCGCTCAAACTGGCTGCTTTCGGAATGCGATTTTGCAACTTGCGTAAGTTACCATGGGTCGCATGGTCGCATAGAGAAATAGGTTGCATCTTTTTTTGTTGTAGCATTGGGCATCATCCTATAATAAGAGCAAGGCAAGTAGGACAATTTCTCGCGCTTTAGGTCAAGGTATGACCCACAACAACTCTCTCCTTATGTGACCCCCTTTATTGCCTTCATCGCCTTCCCCATTGATCACAGTATGGCGACGCTATTCATAGGGCGCATGCTTCGTAGTTTCCAATGTCTGCGCTAACCCACGGGAACACTGAAGGGAATGGCCAGCTTCCATGTTGGGTCAATTTTTATGGGTATGTCAAAGCTTTCCAAAGGGAGGATTTGTAGCTAAACCACTCGTACCCGCAAAACATTCAATCTTTCCTCCTTCATTTGAGCTTTAGCATGCAATCCATCCCATCGCTGCAATGAGTCGTTCATGACCAACGTGTTGCTCGCATTTTTTAGCACAAAGGTGCCAAAGCCTTAACCACCCAACGCGTCCCTGTTGAACACACTGTTGTGAAGACCTTCCTTCCCTGGAGCAGGGCCACTCAGTACGTGAATTTCCCATAGTCGTATGTTATTGGCCATGGAAGCGCAGTTGTAGATGTAACATAGATTATAATACTTCTCGCAATCGTCGGCATGGCGTAATGAATTTTATTCGATGGCTCCTTCAATATTCAATTAAGCATGCAGGGGGGAGCGGATTTCGTTCAAATCCCATCGTTGACTTGTGGCTTTCAAGTCGTTTCAACAAGAATAGCCATTAGAATCTGGTTAAACTCCATTTGTATGAAATTTTCGAAAGGGTCGCCTTTGTTTTGAGCTTCGAATTTTATGCATATTACTCATACCCTTTTATCATTGATGTCACATGACTCACTTAGATGAGCGTGCTAGTTTTTTTATGGTAGATAACCGTATGGGTTTTTATTACCCTCAGCAAGAGCGTGCTACTATTTTTATGGTAGATAACCTTATGGGTTTTGATTACCCTCGGAAAGAACTCTTCGAGAATTTGAAAGCGTAAACTGTGCTCATGTGTGATACATCCCCGTATTTCCATGTATCCTCAATACGCCATGCCTTGTAGAATTTATCTCTTTATTATTATTAGATGGTCTTTCTTCCCCACACAATGTCACTCATCCTTATTTGTTCAATTCCAACCTTCTTCATTTGATATGCGCCGCAAGTAGCTCCAATTAAAGTCCCGAAAAGAGAAGTAATCAATAATTAAAACACCAAAAGCAATTGATTTAAGATGATTGGGGTGATAATATAATTATAAATCAATTCTACGTGCAGAGTGAGAGATGATTGCACCTTAAAACAACTCAACATTTGGGAATTTTAATGAGTGTGTTGAGTGCAAGGAATTTCGATATCACGTGCTTCCTGGGGTGGTGAGGCAATCATAATGTGTGTGCCTCGAAGTGAAGATACATCATGGAGAGCGAGGGCTAATTCCAAGCGGGGTCAGATCCTTAATCACATGCACCTAAGGCTACGAAGGTGATAAGGGAAAGTCATGATGCTTGCAAAACCTAATGCACCTTTTGAGAAGGGAAAGTAGCCATGAACCTTGGAGGATATGACACACAATGATTCTTACCATAATGTCGAGCATCTTCTATGAGAATGTAACTCTAGAGGTAGATGAATTAGGTTAAATCATGCAGGGAGACATTCGAGGGTCGATATAGGGTTTCTCTCCAAACCCTAGTATGGCCAATCATAATGAAATCCAGATTGGGGTCTTGCCTGTCCACGCACGGTATCACCATTGATTTGAATTGTATAAGGAAAATCTCTGAAGTCTTGGGCAAGACATGACACTTCCAAAACCCTAATGGAAGGGTTGGGTCCATGCACAAGGTGGGGCATGACAAAAGAATGCAATATACATCGCATGATTACACAAGTGAATGCATCGACAAGGTATGACAAGAACAAGCCATGCGGTGAATTAGCCAAGGAATGCTTGGAGGACCCCTTAATGGCTTGAGGCAAGCAGCAGGAGGGGGGACCTGAAATTTTAGATATGCCTAAAATTTTGGGTGGTGTTGTAGTGGCTACAACGTACTCATAACATTATCTCCACTATAATAAAGCACATATATATTTTTCTTAATGTATCCAATAGTTTTAATTGTAACTTGTATTTGTATAATCCTCCCTCATCCAATCACAAATCTCAATTGTTATGGCTATTGTTACTTTGCCTTCCACATCTCAACTTCTTTCTATTTCCTCAATGCAATTGTTTCATTAGCCTCTCTAAATCTTGATAGTAGCCTCAACCCATAGTTCGCCCCAACACCAATTTGAAAATTTTGGTCCTATCCTACCCTAGCATCCTCATCGAAATGCCTATGATTTCAATATGGTGTCCATGATGAATTTTGTAGCTATGGGTGGTCTTCATAATTAATATCTTAGTCCTTGAAATATGTAAGACATGTTCTTCATGTCATTTTTACTTTAGCCCTTGAAATACAATTGATATAAGACATGTTCTTCATTTCGGTTGCAAAAGAAAAAAATTGAATTTCGAAAAGTTGAATTTTTGGCTACAAATCATAGAGTCGGCCATCCAAGAAGTCAGATTAGCCTGCCTCTTTGGTCACACCCATTCAACATCCTATTCAAGTATAAATAGAGGCTTTTACCTCCTCCAAAAAGGCAATTTGATCATCATCTGTAAAGGGTCAATTTGAATCATCTGAGGCAAAGAAGAAGGACAAAATCTGAGGCTAAATAAAGAGATGAAATCTAAAGAAGACTAAAATATTTAAGGCAGAAAATAGTCATTTTCTGATCAGACTGAATCCCTGAGGCAAACAAATTCTTAGGCAGAGGACTGAAACTGAGTAGACTCATTTCTTGGGAATAGAATCGAATATGAGTAGGCCTATAACTTGGGTAGCAGGTCGAATAATGGGCAGACCTATCATTGGGAATCTTGACTGGCTTTGACCATAGTGATTTTGTTGGTCAGGTTGACCTTGTTCTTGGCTAGAATATTAGATGTATCTCTGTTGAGCTTAATGATTTCTCTAATAAAAAGGTTGTTGGGTTTTTCACCCATATGAGTTTTCCCAGGGTAAATTCTTGTATTTTGTTTCTACCATTGAGATCTTTTGTGTAATTGATTTATGATGAATTTGAATGAAGAAAATATTGAAGGAATCATAAGAAGTAATGATTAGTTTAAAAGATCCCTGAAATTTCAATAGTCTAACCCTAGGAATCTTTCACCCAATTTGATTCTAACATCAATGACGATTCCTGTGAAAACTTACCCACAATTCCATTAATTCTTGAACACATAATCATCAAAAAAATATTCCTTAAATTATCTTAGCTAATCGGAGCTACAAACCTATTGATTTCAATCTCATTGATACAACCTTCAGTTCAATGTTTCTCAAACATGTGTCTCCTTGTTCTAGAAACCATTCTTGTTCTCTTGCTCTTTTGTCGTCCTTAGAATCCCATGACTCCGCACACAATCATGATCATTCCCTACAATTAGAATACACAGTTTCCCAATCCAATGAATCCACAATATCCCTTATTATTGAACCTATGTCATGCTCTCTTCCCATAAATATTTCCTTGCCTGCCTTTGAGCCTCCATAGGTTATTTCTTTAACTCTTAGCTCCTCTACCAATCTATGTTAGCCCTATTACAATTCATGATCCCCCTCTACTATGCCATTGCATCCAAACCAATATTTACCTCCTTCTTCTAGCAATCTAGTGAACCCCTCTCAAAATTTAGAAGCTCCTAATTATTTAATATTAATCGCTTCTAGTTCCATTGTTAGCATTAATACTTATATAAAAAAAATTCCATTGGCTTACCTCCTTAGCTACCCTTTGTTGAATATCCCTCATTACATTTATTCCTTCCATTATTATTAATCTATTATCCATAGAACTTGATACCCAAACGATTCACAATCTTCAAAAAGGCTTCAGTTATGCCATTACTCCTCTCCACATTCTGTGGTGAAGAAAAATTCTAAGTGCGGACACAAACAATTCCTCTAGCCCGAGAGCGGGTCTAGCCACAAACAAGACATCCTATGGAAGATTTCCTTAGGTTAGAACCAATTAAGAGTACCTACCTCTTAGTACGCTTATCTCGTTTGGTGATGACCTTGCTTCCTCGCTCCAGCTATTTCCTGTTTCCTTCTTCGAGCACCTAAAACAAGTAAACAACAACAAACAAAAACCGTGATAATAGACAAATTGTATTCAACCTACTTAACAAGTCAAGAAACATTAATCCATAAACATATGATATGACACATTATGTAGGAAATCAATTGATAGTTGCATATATATTAAATCAAGAAGAGATTACAATCATTGTCTTGACATTTTTGTTCTCCTCCGACAAATCCGGGTTCCCATACATTTCCATTAGAATTCCATGATGGCCTCAAAAATGGTATTTTTATGGCTCTTCCCTTTAGTCTTCACACTAAACCAAATTCACACTTCTCCCTCTCACACAACTAGAGAGCTACAACTATGAATAACTTGTTGGTTACTCCAAAATCAAAACTTCAACTAGAGCCTATTTAGAACTAGCTTGTGCTTGGGAAAAAGGGAGGTTTATATAGCATGGATGGAAGGCAGATGGTTCCTCTTCTCATGGGAGAAGGTCTTATCTCTTGAGGTAGTTCCATCCTAATAGGGGAAAGGATCCAAAACTGATCTCCTCGACTCCATCCGGTATAACCATTTACTAGACTTTCGTTACGAAGCTTCTAGAGCTGGAAGCTTCAGTTCCTTATTTAAAAAACTTTCCAAAAGAGGATCGGTGCAACTGGAAAAAGGCTCAGTCGCTCCAGTAGGCACTAGGGACAGTTATAATCCCTGAATATTGACCTCTAGGATCATGGAATGGGGAGTACAGGGACAGTGACAAAATGTTGTGTAACACATTCCCAACGAAGAAATTTTGTGATTCATTAAATATATCACTTCTAAACTTCTTATTCATGAAACCAAATAATTTAGACAAGGGTGTGTTTGAATTATTCGTTCTCATAAAATTCCTTCTCTTAAGCTTCCCAGAGATGAATTCCAAACCCATCACTTGTATGACAACAATGGCATTGTCATCCTCAAAGCCAATAAAGGAAATATTTTTGTAGTTATGAATAACTTTTAATATAACCAAACTCCTAGACTTATAATCTACTTCCTCATATAAACCTCCTGCAAAGAATCCTCTTAACCAAATTACCAATCTGGTGACCAAAACCATTGATTCATCCTCCATAGATTCTAGTTTGAAAAATCACCTTCTCCCTCAAACCCCTGAACTCCCTAAATTTATGGACAACCAAAAATATATAAAAGAGATACACCCATTCACACCAATATTAATGGAAATGGTGCTCCTAGACCTCTCTTTATAAGTAATAAGGAAATCTTCAATGCTTTATAGGAGAAACCACCTCATTTGACAAAATTCAAGATTTTAACCTTCATGACCAAGACATTTTGGTGAATTTTGGCATCATTTATCTTTTCATCAAAATATAGCTCCCTAAAGCTCTTGGAATCATTTCAAAACTTGTTGACTTTAATACCTTAAATTATATTAATATTTGCCTCATCCTTCTTTAGCTTCAAAGGGAAAATCTATGAACCAACAAGAGGCACCACAATGGGATCTCCATTATCTCTTGCAGTGGTTAACATCTTCATGGACCATTTCGAAGTTTTTACCCATAAAAATCATCCCCTCAAACTAAAATTCTAGTTCCAATTTGTGGATGACAACTTTGTCATCTAGTCCCATGGCTATTCCACCTTGGACTCATTCAATGACCACGCTCTTCCCTCTTTAGATGTTCTAGTTTCACATTATCTAGATGCTTCCTTATCCCATCAATTTTTTCATTAAAAGTCTTGCATTGACATATACCTCCATGCCAAATCCCACCACCCCCTTTCTCATAAATATTTTCTCTTCAAGACTCATATCTATAGTAGTTGGAATCTTTCCATCTTAACACTTTAATAAAGAACATACCCACCTTACTATAGCCATTCAATCAAATTGCTACTCTCTCTCACATATTGACAAAGCCTTATGAGCTATCCTTCAACCTAAAACCAAGAGTACCAACTCCACAACTCCCTCCTTATGACACATTTCTCTCCCTTACATATATAGCATTATTGATCATTTGTCCAAAACCCTAGCTAAAAATAACATTACAACTCAGTTCAAAACTCTTAAAACCCTTAAGCAATTATTTAGAAGCATAAGAGATCATTATGACATTTTTTTTAATCTTGGAAGGACTACATCATGTCCAACTTCTCACCCCGATCAGGGGGATAGCACAAGATTTGAACCCAAGACTTCCGGTTCGGTGAGACTTCATTTCCACAACCATTGCCAATTGAGCTACCCCAAGCGGACAATATATAATATAGTTTAAAAGGACAACTTCATCATACCAAAGCCAACGACCAACACATCAGGCACTGATCCACAAGGGAGAAGTAATACTATAAACCACGCATCATAATTATAACCCTTTTTATATCAAAGAGTTTGTTAAAATTCCCATTCTTATGGAAAAACCTGCATATGTTAAATAAGTTTATCCATTCAAACTCATATTAAGGAACATATTGTTACCAACTTTCAAACTATGTTTCTAGATGAATTATTATTGGGAAATGCTCTAATAAATCCAAGCATTTAATTTACTTCCATTACACTAAAATTTTAGCATCTACCCTCACATTATTGAAAACAACATTATCATAAAAACCATAAAAAATAATAAACATCTTAATGATTTTAATTCTAAAAATAAAAATGGTTATAAATTTGACCACTCCTAAAAACCTATAATTCACCACCCACATCAACAAGTTATAATTTCCACTAAATTTCACCCTTTTTAATCCTACTTATAACAAACTTACATTTTTATCAACATGTAATATTCTAATAACCGTGAAATTTTCTTATTTCATTTTAAATATTCTGTAAATCATTTTCAACTTTTTAATTATTTACTATTCTTTATTTTTGTTCTTTATTAATTTTTCAAATAATATTTTATTTCACTCTTCACTTCCATCCTATATTTAAAATGAAAGTGATATATTTTATTTTTATCGTTTAAAATTTTCATTAATGGATTCTTTTATAAAATGTGTGATTGAATATATATACACTTTTTAAGTTTTGTTTAGTATTTTTTTTGTCTACACTTTTATAATTAGCATAAATTTATCTTAATTTTAGATTTACCAATCTTCCAGAGGGATCAAATCTCTTAAAATGCAAACCACTTTTTGAGTGCAAAACTTGAAAGAATTTGCACCTCGAGAAATTTGATCTTTCTCAACCCTTGGTAGATTTGAAGTTAAGATGGGTCTATGCTTATTTTGAGAAACACACTAATAACATGTTTTCATTGTAATAATTTGTTTATTTTCACTTATACATATTAACATCAATAGAGTTTATCTTGGGAGGTTGGACGGAATGACTTTTGAGTATACATGTGTGTTGGTCTGGTGCTAGCAACCTCACTACCTCACAACCCCACTTTAGCCCTTGGGTTGAGAGTGAGGTTGATTTCTTTCCTTGGAAAGAAAAATATACATAGTTTTTTTCCCTAGGAAAAAATGTAATTTTATTATCATTTGATATAAAATTACATTTTGTAGATACATGTCTAACATGTGTTTAGAGATAAAGGATCCCTAAGATCCTACATAATGGTGGCTTAATTCCCTCATGACTGATAAAAAAAGAAAAAACGCAAAAAAAGGTTTCCTATCGGCTAGAATACTAGTAGAAATCATCTAATTTTCCTTTCTTCCCTTTCTTCTACTTTACTTCCTTCCAGGCCCCTGTGGCAGTTCAGATGATAGCTAAAGCCAAATCTATTGGATTTGCAACAGGGGTGAGCTCATTTTATGATTCAAAACTCTTGGATACATTAGATATTTTGGTTCCTGGTATCACCTCATTCTTCATTGTTGTTATTTCATGTTCTGCGGGAGTTGGTGTAACTGTCATATCTAAGTTCTAGTTGAGATCTATTGATTATGGAGGGGGTTCTATCTATGTTTTTGTTTCAGTCGTAACCTCATTTTCTTTGCTTGGGGTCTCCCTTTGGTCCATCTATTATTCATCATCTTAAGGATGGGGCTTGTGGGTTTGCCATTTCTTTGTTCTACATCGCTGCCCTTTCCTCTTATTTGTTGGTTTTTTGGCAAGAGGACAATTATCTTGAAGATGTTTGGTTTGGTTTCATACAGGACATCTAAAGGTTGTGTTCTCATAATCTAAATTTTGTGACCACTAGAAGTGTCCATTGATCAGTTGTATACGATCTGGAAAACCCTTATTGAGGTTTATCTCCACACAAATGTGAGCATATGTGAGAAGCCCTTATGTTATTCCCTTGTTATCTATCTTGATGAAAATTCCCACTGTGTTTCCAGTGTCTTCAAGAACTTGATGGTACCAAAAGAGGAGTGGGACATTAGGCATCCATACCCATACGGGTATTTTAGTTACTTTCATAGTTGGTGGGTCAAATTTTGGGAACCAAAAAGTGGTGAATAACCCAGCTCTACCCCAAAACCATGGTCCTTCCTCTAAAATTTTCTGGTAATCTTCTTTTGAGGAAAGGTGTACAATGCAGAAACCCTTTGAGCACATAAGTAGATGTCAAGAAATCAAGCCAAGGCTATAGGATACATATTCCAAGCTGAATGAGGGGAAAACATTATATTGGAAATCACTCACAATTAATTTATTGGTTATGGAAATTGGCAAGAGGAAAAAGGAAATAAATGGCAAATTTTAATATAAAAAATAAAGGAAAATAAGAGAAAAGGAAGATGAAGAGACAAAAATATGCATACAAGCGAAATTGAAGAAAACGAAAAGGAAAATAAAAGAAAAGAGAAAACATTCTAGTATTCTCACTTGGACAAGGAGAAGCAAGAGAGAGAACACTTGGACACAAGGAAGACACAAGCAAGCAAGCAAGGAAAGAAAGGGAGCACAAGAAGAAGATTGAAAACATTAAGCAAGGGCAAAAATCAAGCAAAGAAAGAGCAGCTAGTGAAAGTATTTTGTAGGTAACATGTTGCATGTTTGATTATCTTGTTAGGATGTGAATGCATGGTTTATGCATTGGTTTATTAGTCATGTTTTTTGTCATTGGAATGGGATTTTCTTGGATTGAAAGTGATGTACAACCTTGCCTTTTTCATTTCCTTGATATCCATTGTATAGTGGGTTTTCATTTTGGCTAAGCTTTGGATTGCTGGTGGATTTGGATCCAGTTGAGGTGGTCTCAAGAAAATCCCAAAGGTTAAGGGTGGAGAAGGTTTTCTCTGGGAAGCTCTTGTTAGGTGGGTGGAGATAGGAAAATTCCTCTAGGTATGGTGAAGAAATCTTGAGGCATCTAAGCTTGTATTGGTTTTGCTAATTTTTGGACCGTTTTAGGTGAAATCACTGTGGCTTGAGGGTGGAGGTTGGTTTAAACTATGGATCCCCTATTTGTTTATGTTTGGTTTATCCTATATGATCCCACATTCATGCTTGGAATATGGCACGAGGGTGATTGGTTGGGAGAAATATTTGGTTCAACCCAATCTATGGTTGGGTGGTACATGGAAGTCCCTGACTTTGTTGCCATTATGCATATGTTATTATGTGTTTTTCATTCTTTAGATTAATGAGCACAGTTCTGGTTTAATGTGTGATTATATGACTATTTTTTCATGGATTCATTTTGGTTAAATATTGGTTACATGCATGGTATATTTCTTATTATATGATATGATCTTGTTATAGATTTTTCTCATGGTTAGACAAGTTATTGAATAGTTATATAAATCCATGAGCTAATAAGTGTTTGTTGCAACTAGCTTGAGAGGGAAGTAAATGTTCTTGATGAACATATGATGAAACTAATGAAACATTGAACAATTATGCATTCATGACCCACATGTATCATGTTCAACAAGTGTTTGTATAAATGATTAATATATGTTGGGCAAGCATGGGAAATATCTAAGCCTAAGAATAGAATATGCAGACTTGTAATTATTAATGACCGAGTTTTGGAAAGTTCTGGGCAGATATGGGTTGTTGGCCTGTAGGCTAGCCCTAAAATTTTGGAACCGAGTCTATGGTCTAAGAAATCTCGGCCATAGCCGCACTAAGGGTGAGTTGTGCATGTGGTTGGAGCCCTTGGGCACAATGGAAGAACTGTATGCATGTGATTGGTCTATAAGTTAGGTTAAAAAGTGGTATGAGCTTAGGAAGATGGCCACTAGTGTGATCATATGTTTCTGAGTGTTGCAGTAAGTTTGGTACAAGTTGGTAATTTAGGCCCAATTTCCATAACAAGATCTTGGATTTTGGGACATGCATAGTAAAGTTTAGCTCATGTTTACCCTAGTGAGCTTGTAAAAGTGGTTAAATATGGGGTGGGGTGTTATAGAGTGGTATCAGAGCAAGTTCACAGCATTGGACCTTGGGGTAAATGCAGATAGTTATGCATGAATGTCAGTTGTCTATGTGATTACCATGCATGCATGTCAGCTATTTATTGTTATTTCTATTATATCCACGTACATGATATGATTGTATCGTGCTAATCTGGATTGACTTGTGCAGATGCAATAGATTCACCAACAGTAATTTGAGGTAATGCTTTTGATTATGCCTTTCATTTTATCTAACAGTGATATGTTGCAAGAAATTAGAAGGCCAAGAGATGAAGAGTATAATGGTGGATTACAGTTCATATGATTCCCCGTGCAGACCACAAGAGAAATTAGTGGGACGAGAGAAGTTAGTTGAACAACAGGGAGAGGGGTACTCTCCTAATATAGTAGATACATTGAGAAGTTTGAAGGCAAATATTATAAGTTGCAAAGCGGATAATGAGAGGTTGATTGAAGCACATGAAAGGCTTGTGAAAGCTCAAGAAAAGAAAGTTGAGGTCAATGCAGTTATTCTTAAGAGCCTTCCATATTTACAGAAGCATGGACAACTGGGCACCAATCATGGAGATAGGAAGGAATAAAAGACTAATGGTGCAGATGGAAGCAGGTCTCAGAAAAGGTACAGGATGGACAAGGATGATATAGTAAAGGGTGGAAAACTCTTAGATACACCTCAGAAGAGGGCTAGTATGCATGGATTTTATTCTAGATTTACTTTTAGGAGACATCATTGCCAACATCATTATAGGAGGAGTGAGAATGGGTATTTTCCAGAGGAATTCAAGAAATCCAATCCTCCTACTTTTGATGGTGAGATGACCAAGCCAGAAGATGCAAAAGCATGGCTACTTGGGATGAGGAAATTTTTCGGACTTCATAGTTACTCAGTGAACGTGAAAGCCAAGACAACTAATTTCAATATCAAAGGAAAAGCAGATATCTTGTGGGAATATGTCAAGCACGTCAAATGCATTAGGGAAGAGGTGCTGACTTGGGAAGAATTTGAAAGACTCTTCAGGAAGAAGTACCTATTTGAGAGGTATTATGATGGAAAGGCCAATGAATTCTATGAGCTCAGGATGGGTTCCATGTCAGATGAAGAATATACAACCTGATTTCTAGAGTTGTTGAGATATGTGCCCTATCTCAAGGATGAGAAGAAAATATCCAGATGCTCATTAGTGGATTTCCATTATCATTCAAAGATTGGATTGAGTTTGATTAGCCTCAATTGTTGGACGAAGCCAATAGGAAGTTGAAGCATTGTTATGAATAATCGAAGTGCAAGCCTGAGTTCAAACGTGACTAGAAAGGTAGTGAGAAGACTAAAGGAAAATGGCCTAAGAAGCAAGGAATATCTTTCAATGCAAGTGAAAAATAAAATGTGGCCCCTCATAAGAAGTCTAATGTAGCTGAGAAATGACATGGGTCTCAACTTGTGGAGCAACAGAATAAAGGCAGTGGCAGAGAACCTTTGAAGTGTTGAATTTTTGGTAAAGATCATCGCAAGAAGGATTATCCATTGTATAAGGGTGGCAGGCCTCATATCTATAGTGCTTAGGAGGTACAGACAGTTGGGGATGTAGGTCGGAGCATTCCTCGGATCTATGTAGCAGTTGATAACAAGTAGGTAGACCACCATGTATCCATTATCGAGATGGAAAGTAATCTTTGTGATCAAGTTGTTTCTATTTTGATTGATTCTGGATCAAAATTATAGCTATATTAGTCCTAAACTGGTGGACCAGTGTCATTTGAATAAGGAAGTGCATGCAAAATCTTGGTTATTGCAGTTGGCTACAGGGACCAAGAGAAGAGTTCATCATTGGGTGAAGTCTTGTGCATTTGAGCTTAATGGCATGCCTACAACAACATGTTTGTATTTGCTTCCATTGGATGCATATAGCATGCTTTTGGGCATGGATGAATTATTTATTCATGGGACCAAGGTATATTTCTATGACAAGGCCATTGAGTGCCTAGATGAAGCTGGAGAAAACATAGTGTTGCAGGGAAAGAAGAAGCCTACATCAATGATTATGGTTATAACAACCATCCATGCTAAGCACAATCGTAGGAAAGGATGTTTATTGTTTGCAGTACATGTTTTCAGTGACAAAGGGAAGGAGGATATGAAAAATTCACCACTGAAATCCTATTGCAGCAACTGGAATTAATTCTTCTAACTATAAATTAAATTAATAGTTTATTTATATGGAAACAACAAATCAATCACAATGCAACCTTCACAAATACAAATTTTGCAGAAGATAAACTAAAATCTAATAAAATACTAACGCACACAATAAATTTGACACCCCTATTTTTGGACAAAAGTCCTCGAAAAAAACCCAAATTGGGAAAACTAATGCAACAACTGAGGGTTTTATATTATTAAGTAGTAGTGAGAAATTCTGAGTACAGCTGGATGTTGAAATCTGGCAATCTTATAGAGAAAAATACTGGCACAAATCTAGTGAGGAATCTTCCTCACCCCACATGCAATCCGGGCTCTAACTGCCAACTCCAAGTGAGTCATCCAAACAGCCTCTACATAGGCCTGTGTCACCCTAATGCAATCCCTTCCATGCACTGCCTGAGACAACTTCTCCTCAATTCATCTTGTCTGTCACTAACTGAGAAAATATCTCTCCGACCCTCTAGAACTGAAACTCAACTTCTCTCTTGCAAAATTGAATTGCCTCTAGAGGTTTCTGCGCAGCCCCTGTGTTAGTGTCATTGTGGGGTTCTACCTCTCTACAAGCTACTCTGTGGAACTGGAATCTCTTCCTCCGGACTCAATTTCCCTACCCCTCTCTGTCTCTTCTTCCCTTCTCTGGCTCGAACTATTCCAACAATTGTTGCTACTCTCTAGAAAATTGAACTACCCAAGGAAATAGATCTCAAGTGTATGTTCTCCATCTATCCGTCAACCTCATCTTATTAATCTCCATTTGGGACTCCAATGGCCAAGATTAAAACATAATCGATGGGTAAGACCATACATGGATCTATCTGTGTGAGTTTCTAAATGATTCACACCTTTCTCAATTAAAATTGATTAATTAACCCCTTTTTCTAAGTTAGGCTTAAGAAATATTTAAAATAGGCTAATAATCTAATTGCGACACTTCTAGGTGGAATTTCTAGAAACAATTTATGGGATATGGAGAACTCCTATGTTTTATACTCCCCACAAAGTTTCAAGACTAGAACATCTCTAATGTTACAAAAACTAACAGAGGATGAGGATGGTGAAATCTTGAGGAGGTATCCTATCTTACAATAGTTTCAGGATGTGTTTTCTGTAGAGATTCCAGAGCTGCCTCCTCATAGGGAAGTGGATTTCTTTATTGAGTTGATGCAAGGAGAAACACCAACATCTAAGGCATCGTAGATGATGAGTACTCCCAAGTTGAGAACTAAAGCTGCTACTTAAAGAGATGTTAGGTAAGGGATACATAAGGCCAAGTGTGTCTCCTTGACAAGCACCAGTGTCGTTTGTAAAGAATAAGGACAGTACTCTCAGATTATGCATTGATTATAGGGAACTGAACAAGGTAACTATCAAGAACAAGTATCAGTTGTCACGGATTGTTTATTTGTTTGATCAACTGAAGGGAGTTGCAGTGTTTTTAAATATTTATATGAGATCAGGATATCATCAAGTGCACATGAAGGAAGAAGACATCTACAAGACTACATTTTGTACAAGGTATGGGAACTATGAGCTTGTGGTGGTTCTTTTTAGTCTTACCAATGCTCCAACCACCTTCATGTGTATGATGAATAGTGTGTTGTGTCCTTACCTAGATAACTTTGTGATAGTCTTTGTTGATGACATATTGGTATATTCAAAGAATGAGGAAGAGCATGAACAACATCTGGAAGTAGTATTGAGATTGTTGAGAGAGCATAAGTTGTATGCCAAAATCAATAAGTGTAGCTTCTTTAATACTTAGATTCATTACTTAGGACATGTTGTTTGCAAGGAGGGGATAGCATTTGATCCAAATAAGATTAAGGCTATCATGGAGTGGCCAACTTCGAAGAATGTGGATGAGGTCAGATCATTCATGGGACTAGCAGGTTATTACAACAGGTTCATCAAGAACTTCTCCAAGATTGGCTATCCTATCACATCTTTGCATAGGAAAGGAAAGAAGTTTGAATGGATGGTTGAGTGTGCAACTAGTTTTTATCAGTTGAAGCAGTGGCTTACCAATTCTCCGATTTTGAGGATTTCAAATCCTGATAAGGACTTTGTGGTTTGTACAGATACTTGCAAGGAAGCACTGGGTGGAGTCTTGATGTAGGAAGGTGTTGTAGCTACTGAAACACCCTCCAAAATTTATCCTTTCATGCAAATTTCGAAGCCTTCCTTGGTATTTCCTTGATTGTTGCAAACACTCAAGCTCATTCCATGAGCTTTCTCAAAGTTATTTGCTCCCTTTTGCTCGTTGGATTAACTGTTTTCTTTAGGCATGTTTGACTGTTATGTAATGTTTGTGAGCCTTTTATGATGGTTTCCAAGTTTGATCCTTGTGTAAATGAGTTTTCTTAGCCATGTAAACAGTTGTCGCACTCATACACAAAGTCTTGAGTGATGCCGCACAAGTTTCGTCAGGGTCATCCCAAAGTCCATCTTAAGTGTCACACTTGTTGCATCTTGTCATGAGACAGTCACATAGAGGGGAATGTTTTTTTTTCTAATGATCTATTTTTTTTGTGTTATAAAATTATGCTAAGTGTGTGAACACAGTTCAAGTTCATCACGAGTCCATCTCCATCCCGCACTTAGCCATTTTAAGAAAATATTCCCGATCGGGCAACTTAGCTTCACTGGGCCCTGAGTGAGTTGCACACTGCGTAGTTTCAGTCTCATTGATGTGACCTTGCTACCTAGAACTGTGTAGTGCGCAATCACTATCCTCTAGGGTTGTGGTTTTGTGCAATTCTAGAGTCCAACAGCATCCCTTGACTTCCATAATTGTGTAGTTGTGCCTCCCAGTCTTCCTTGAACTACGCACTTCACACCTTCAACCCTCAATTTATTCCCTTTCCTGTTGGAACTGTGCAATGTGTAGATAGCCTAGCCTCCCTTGGCCTCCAAAACTGTGTAAATACTTCCTCCAGTGCTCTTCCCTCAGTCGCAGCTCACTACCCCTAGAAATTGTGCATATTTTCCCTTCAGGCCTCTCTACTTCCCAATCCCCCTTGCCTCTTAAAACTAGGTAGTTTTTCCTCCCAAGGTCCCATCCCACAACATCCACTGCCTGATTGAACTGCACAATTCTGACCCTCAATGGGCACTGCGTAATTTTTCTCCTCAGAGAGGATTGCGCAAAGAAGTTCCTCAGTCAAGCCTGAGTTACACCCTTCAGAGTCTCAGTGATCATGCTCTCTCCTTGTCAGCTGGAATTGCACAATGTGTAGTCCCTGAGCCCTTCCTCTAAGCCTGTGACTTGTCCCAGGCTCAGTTCATGGATAATAACGCATTATCTTAGACTAGGGAGTTTTCGGGTTAATGTTGTCTCGTCATGAGTGAATTACAGGAACATGTACAATATCAAGTCATCGCGAGATGATGAAGAAGGAGAAGGAGGTAAGCATGCCTCAAGACTCACTTGTAGTTGAACTTACGACTGGAATTTTCAAGAGAAATCAAAGGGACACAAGTTTGCAATCACCTTCCAAGACCGAGGATCATTGAAGACCCTGCATCACCAAGCTATGCAGAGGAGAAGAGAAAGAATATCCAAGAACACATCTAGCACTCAACAGCAACAGTGACTTGACATTGCCACATCATCAAGCCAGTCCATGTCAACAGTGTCATGTCAAGTCGTGTCATGATTTGTCATATCCCACATCACTATTGTGGACTATGTATATTGTAAAGGGGAAGTCTGAAGGACACACGTGAATATGAAGAGTCGTGTAAGTTTAAAATTCATAGGAAGTTGAACAATCATGAGTGTATTCAAAGAGTCATAAGGGGAAAGCATTACCCCTTTGGTTATATATACCCCCTCATTGTATGAGCAAAAGACTTTTCACCTTGCCTCCTCCCACAAGGCATTAGAGAGGTCAGCTAGTTCTTTGAGGAGAAAGGAGTGGCTCCAATGTCCCACTACTAGGGCTAGCGATGTACAATGTAAATATGTGTCTTGGAACTTTTGCTTGATAATAGAAACCTTTTAAGGCAAGAACGTTCTTCATGCATGAACTATGAATGTTTGTAAGACTATTCTGTGGACGTTTGTATTTCATGTTTTCTTTCACATGTACAAAGATAGTTCAACTATTTCAATTATTTTAGTGCTTATCTTGTTGAGAATGTGTTGTAATGGTTGTTATCGATGTCCCATCCTTGTGGACTATTTTGCAGGATACTAGAAAGATTTGTCCTTGTTTATTGGTTATAATGATCATCGCATCCATCCTCGACTATT
Source organism: Pinus taeda (assembly GCA_000404065.3). NCBI lineage: Eukaryota > Viridiplantae > Streptophyta > Pinopsida > Pinales > Pinaceae > Pinus > Pinus taeda. The sequence continues at coordinate 73,872 of APFE030331212.1, read as the reverse complement.
CCATTGGATGTTCGATGGATCTTCACTTATTTGTCGGTTGTAACATTTGTCGCATCCACTGTGGACTATTTCGTTGGATGTTGGACAGGTCCTTTTGGTTAATGTGTATCTCTTCATGGGTGGTAATATTACCTCCCACTTAGAGGCTCAATTTTCTCTCCCTCTTTGTAGTAGAAGAACCTCGACATAGTTGCACTGCACACTCACCAGGCACACTCCCCTTACTCTTTGAAGATACCATTGCATCACTCTCTTGTGTTAACAGTTAGAGTCAAGGAAAATCTATAAGGATTTTCCAACTGGGCCTTTATACCAGATGGGACTCCTACACCAAATGGTGTGAGGTCTGATTGTGACTTCGTATCGGCGAGATCCCCTAAATGTTGGTAGGTCTAGTGTTGTCAACATTTCTGGAGCTAGAAGGAGGGTCTCGAGTATTTTATGGCTTATAAACCCACCAACCCCACTAATCCATGTTCTTTTCAAATCAAAAACATTCACTCCATCTACCCTAGTCGTACTTCTGATGTTGGTGACTCTTCCTAGCCCAGGCCTAAATGTGAAATCCTGTATGATCAGCTTCAGGTCGTCCGCCCCATCACCCGCTAGTTTGCAAAATCTATTGGATTGATTCTAGGAGTAACCACTCTTCAATATTCTCGAAATAAGAACAATACCACCCCAAAGGAACAGTAATCTCGTTCGTTGAAGAAGTGTTACTTGCCACTCTTGAAGAATTAGTAGACATTGTGGAAATGGAAGAAGAGCCTCCAATATTTCAAGGACATAACAGAGTGTAACATCCTCCTCCCACATCTACCCAAGTAACTGGCCAACCGAGATAAACATGTGACAAGAAGTTACTATGATATGATTTGACCTCCTAAGCCACGTTAAGGAAGTGGAACCAGTAGACACACACCATACATACCTTCAACATCATTAATAAGACCCCTAGGAACCATCCCAACATTTCTGCTAACCAGCCATGGGTCCCACTAATATTTTAGACCACTTAACCCTTGGACGCTCCCATGATATGGGCATGGCAGCATCCAAGAGGCTCTGGACGATCTCATGACATGGCATTATGTAATCGACATGTGTAAATAACATATCTAAGCATAGGGGCCTCATACTCATCTCAGAATCGATGAGAAGAATTCATGCCTCAACACATTAGTTGTAGTTTCATCCATTAGGTCATAGATACATTGTTCATTCATTTACAAGTGAAAATATGATGAGAGTTGTACGTAGCCACTATGATAATACATATTCATAACCAACATAATAGGGACAAAAATACCATGGAAACAACAACCATCTAATCCACATATAAACCAGTACAATACTCATAAAATAACAAGGAGAAATAACCTCTTATTAATGATGCAAATGCCAACCAGTTGTGAGACTTCCACGAACCACCTGACCGTAGACATGGCTGAGCCAAAATTCTCTTCAACCAGTCACCTTTGTGCCATATTCCAAGCATGAATGTTGGATCTCATAAAACAAATCAATCCAAAACCATCCAGGGCTTCCAGAGGCCAAGCACCTCAATCCAGTCCACCTCACGGTCAGACATAACAAATCCATCATCAGATTGGTCTCTACCCAAGCCTTTCAGGGCTCTGGAGAGTTTGTTCCAACCAAGGCTTCCACAACTAGTAACTCAACCCATAGCTTATTCCAGGCTTCCAAAGTGTTTTTCCAACCAATGCTTCCAGGACCAGTAACTCAACCCACCTAGGGCTTCTAAAGTGTTTTTCCAACCAAGGCTTCTGGGACTAGTAACTCAACCCAAGTTGTTACAGGCCTTCCAGGAACTAGTAACTCAATCCAAGCTAAGGAAACATGAGAACCAACTAGCAAAACAAGGAAATAAACCCAAAACACCATGGCTATCTAAGAAATTGCAAGGCTAGGCAAATCCACTGTCAATCCAGGCAATCCTCCATGCCAGTGACAGATCATGACTAATAAACGACATGCATATGTTATGCATGCCAAAACTAGTGAGGAAAACATACATGCAACTTGATACCTGCAAGCAAAACCCACTATATCTATTGATCTCGATGTCCGCCTGCATTTTCATGCTTTTCCTTTGCCTTCTTGCTCCAAAACTTCAAGTATGCCACACCCTCCAAGAGTGCTCCAAGAAAACTCTAAGTGTCCAAGAGTGAGAGAGAGAGAGATAAATGAGAGAGCTCTAAAACTGAACTGGTAAAAGGTTAAAAACTGGTTCTCAGAAGCCTTTTTATCAATTAGGCCTCTATTCTCTTCATTTTCTATTATTTTCCTTCAATTTCCTGCTCACATTCAACCTGTGACCTTTCCCCTTCCTTTTCTCCTAATTTCCATTATTTTCATAAATAAATGTGCCAAAAATGCCATTTTGCCTTTTCCAAAGCCTTAGCCATTTCCTTTGCCAATTTCCTTAGCCATTAATCAACCACAAGTGATCCCCGTCAACCATGCTTATTATTTTTCCTTTATTAACTTTTATTACATGGAATTTTCACCAGGGCTATTACAGAACCCTCCCCCTTGGGGGAACACCGTCCTCGGTGTTCAACAACACCTATAACTACAAGAATGATATAATCAAAACATATTATCGATGGAGCTTTATAACTTATCTCATTGCAGTATTTACAATGATCAACCTGTTGAGAAGCAAACTATCATGAAAAAATAACAAACATAACATCATAATGACACGACATCCATACCGCTTATTAGAGCTTTATAACATATCTCATGGAAGTATTTACATCCATATACATATGTACATATACCAAACATCACCAAAACATGTACCAAAAACATATACCAAGACATATAACAAAACAGCGTACCAAAATTGCTTTGCCTCAACTGGAAAACAAGGAATGATACATAGCCCGCATCTGATCCATCATCTCCCATGTAGCTTCATTGGGCCCAAAATGCTTCCATTTCACTTTAACTTGCTTGATTTCTTGGTTCTAGAGCATGAGCACCTTTTTCTACAATATACACTGAGGCACCGACTGGAATTATCCATCTAGTTCCACCTATGATATAGACCAATCGATCACATGATCATCATCTTTAACATACTTCCTAAGCAATGACATGTGGAAAACATCATGGATTTTCATTGTCTAAGGTAGTGAAAGTCGATAGGCTACTAGCCCAATCCTCTCAATAATATTGAAGAGTCCACAAAACCGTGGTGCTAGCTTGGCACATGATCCAATCCACAAGGAGCTCTTCTTTGGTTTGATGCGCAAGTACACCTATTCCCCAACCTGGAACTCCTTGAGCAACCTATTCTGATATGCATATCTCTTCTGCCTATCCTGTGCTGCCTTTAGATTCATCTTTATAACTTGCATTTCAAGTTCCATGTCTGCTAACATGACCGGTCCAATAAAAACCTTGTTAACCAAATGACTATAACTGATGGGAGTATTGCAAATCCACCCATACAATGCCTTATACAAACTCATCTTCAAATATTCTTGATACCCATTGTTGTAAGTGAAATCTACCAGTGGAAGGTACTCTTCCCACTTTCGTTGTTGATGCATCACATACATCCTCAACATGTCCAATATCTTGTTGACCCTCTCTGTCTGAGGATGATAAGTTGTATTGAAGGCCAACTTTGTGCCCAAACCTGCAAATAAATCCTTCCAAAACTTGTAAGTGAACTTCACATCCTTGTTTGACACAATCTTCCTTGGAACTCCATGCAATCTGATCACATCTCTAATCAATACTTGTGCTACATCACTAGATGAGAATGTAGACTTCACTGGAATGAAGTGTGCAACCTTTGTCAACTAGTCCACAACAACCATGATGGAATCATGTTGCCTCACTGTCCTCAACAAACCTATGATGTAGTCCATGGCAATGACCTCCCATTTCCATTCTGGAATTGCAATCGGTTGTAGCAGTCCACCTGGATTCTTACACTTTTCCTTCACACACTGAGAATCGAAACACCTAGCCACAAATTCTACTACATCCCTCTTTAGATTTGTCCAATAATAAAATTTCTTCACTGTGGTCAATGTCGTCCAATAGCCTAGGTGTCCTGAATATGGTTTTGCATGAAACTCACTCAAGATCACCTTCTTGATCTGACTACTATCTGGCATATATATCATGTCTATGAATCTAACCAATCCATCTGTTGTAAGGCAATAGTCTACATCCTATGCACCTACACCTGTACCTGTACCTGTACCACTACCTATACCTATACATGTACCTGTACCACGACATGTACTTGTACCTGTACTCTATTGCAACCTGTTCACAATCTCCATATGCTTGACATCCTGCTGACCTGCCTGCAAGACCCTATCCTGTAAGTCTGTCCCATAAGAGCTCATATCTGCTAATTTATTTACCTATATCCACCTACTAAGAGCATCTGCCACCTTTTTCTCTTTACCTTTGATATACTTGATCTCAAAATTGAACTCAATGGTCATGGCCGACCACCGAGCTTACTTACCATTCAGGTTTGGTTGGTCAGATAGATACCGCAACCCACTATGATCACTCATCAACACAAACCTTCTACTACATCCCTCTTTAGATTTGTCCAATAATAAAATTTCTTCACTGTGGTCAATGTCTTCCAATAGCCTAGGTGTCCTGAATATGGTTTTGCATGAAACTCACTCAAGATCACCTTCTTGATCTGACTACTATCTGGCACATATATCATGTCTATGAATCTAACCAATCCATCTGTTGTAAGGAAATAGTCTACATCCTATGCACCTACACCTGTACCTGTACCTGTACCACTACCTATACCTATACCTATACCTGTACCACCACATGTACTTGTACCTGTACTCTGTTGCAACCTGTTCACAATCTCCATATGCTTGACATCCTGCTGACCTGCCTGCAAGACCCTATCCTGTAAGTCTGTCCCATAAGAGCTCATATCTGCTAATTGATTTACCTATATCCACCTACTAAGAGCATATGCCACCTTGTTCTCTTTACCTTTGATATACTTGATCTCAAAATCAAACTCAATGGTCATGGCCAACCACCGAGCTTACTTACCATTCAGGTTTGGTTGGTCAAATAGATACCGCAACCCACTATGACCACTCATCAACACAAACCTCCTACCCAGAAGATAGTGCCTCCACATCTTCAATGCATGTATGATCACTTCCAACTCAAGATAATGTGTGGGGTAGTTCTACTCGTGCTCATTCAGTCTTCGCAACTCATAGCATACCACCTGTCCATCATGCATAATGACTCCACCAAGTTCTTTCTTGGAAGAATCTGTGCATACTACAAACTCTTTGTCTGGATCTGCAATATTTAACACTACTGCATGTGTCAACAACTGCTTGAGCTGCTTAAAACTAGCCTCACACTCCTTTGTCCATTCAAACTTATTACCTTTTCTCTGCAATGATGTGATAGGATAAGAAATCTGCGAGAAGTTCCTCATGAACCTCTGGTAATAACCTGCCAACCCCATGAATTATCTCACCTCATCTAAATTTCTAGGAGCTGCCCACTCCAATGATAACTCTTATGTTTTTTGGATCTATTGAAATTCCCTCCTCGGAGACAACATGTACCAAGTAATGTACCTTAGTCTGGAAGAAAATGCGCTTGTTGAGCTTAGCATACAAATGATGCTATCTCAACAACCTCAACACTGATGCTAAATGTTCGACATGCTCTACCTCATTTTTAGAATATACCAATATGTCATGAATGAACACAATAACAAACTTATCCAAATACAGACGCAACACACTATTCATCAAGCACATAATGTAGTTGGAGAATTAGTCAAACCGAATGGAACTCCAACAAACTCATAATGCCCATACCTAGTCCTAAAATATGTCTTGTAAATGTCCTCTTTGATGCATACCTGGTGGTATCCGGATCTCAGATCAATCTTTGAGAACATCGGTGCTCCCTTCAATCGATCAGACAAGTCATCAATCCTTGGCAATGGATACTTGTTCGTGATGATCACTTTGTTCAACTGCCTATAGTCAATGCATAATATGAGAGTGCCATACTTCTTATTCACGAACAATACATGTGAACCCCATGGTGATACACTTGGCCTAATGTATCCCTTATCCAACATTTCCTTCAACTGCAACTTCAACTCTACCAACTCAAGTGTACTCATCATGTAAGGTGCCTTTGATGTCAGAGTTGCCCCTATCACCAACTCAATAGAAAAGTCTACCTCCTTGTGAGGTGGCAACTTTGAAATATCCTCAGGAAATACATCCTGGAACTACTATAGAACTAGGTACCTGCTCAAAACATCTGCATCCTCAACCTCATTACCTTTGTCACTAGAAATGTGCACTGTGAATAACACACACCCTTTCTTACGGTTACGCTTTTCTTGCAGAGTTGTTACCATCCTAACTAATGTGGCTTTCTTCTTTCCCTGTAAGACTCTTGGTTCCCCATTGTCATCCACACCTTCAATGGCCTTGTCACAACAATCCACCTTGGTTCTATGAAGGTACAACCTATCCATGCCCAACAACATATTGTGTGATCCCAACAGTAATACATTCAAATGTGTTGTGATAGGCATAGCATTCAAATCAGATGCACAAGGTCTTACCCAATGGTGAACTCACTTATTTGTACCTATAGCCAATTTCATTAATCAATATTGCATGCAATTCCTTACTCAAACCACACTTATCCACCAAGTCATGACTAACATAGATAAAATTAGATCCAGGGTCAGTCAAAATAGAAATAACTTGATCACAAAGCTTACTATCCATCTCAATGATAGATTCCTGATGGTCTGCATGTTTGTTATCCAATGATGCATAAATATGCGGAAAGCTCTGACAAATATCCCCAACAGTTTGCACCTCCTATGCACTATATATCTAAGGCCTACCACCTTGATTCTGTGAACATTCTCTCCTATGATGATCTTTACCACAATTCCAACACTCTATAGGCTTCCAACCTGCATCATTGTTTTGTTCCTTTGATTGATGTCCCTGTCCTCTATCAAATGCATTGAACTTCTTAGGTGGTGCTAAGTTCTCTTTATTACCTGAATCCTGAGGTCTTATTTTCTTCTTGTCCCATTTTCCTTTATTCTTTGCAATAGCTTTCCAGTTTGGCGTAGTCTCAAATTTGTGCTTTGATTGTTCATAGAAATTCTTTAGCTTTGAAATGGCCACATCCAATGATCTAGGCTCATCAGACTCAATTATATCTTTGAATTCCATCGATAACCCACTAGTGAGTCTTTGAATCTTGGCCTTCTCCTCCTTGAGGTAAGGCACATACCTCAGTAGCTCCAAGAACTTGCTAGTGTACTCCTCATGTGTCATAGATCCCATCTTTGGCTCATATAATTCCTTTGCCTTGTTATAAAAGTATCTCTTCAATAGGTACTTCTTCTTGAATAGTCGCTCAAACTCATTCTAAGTCAAGTCCTCCTCATGTATACCTATGACATTATTCACATCTTCCCACCAAATTTTTGCTTTACCTCTGAGGCTGAATGTAACTATTATGGCTTTTATGTTGTCTGAGTAATCATGCAACTTAAAGAACTTTCTTATTCCAAGCAACCATGCCTCTGCATCCTGTGATTTCTTCATCTCTCCATCAAATGTAGGTGACTTTTCTTTCTTAAACTCATCCGTAAAATACCCCCTATCGCTCCTCATGTAAGGATGATAACGATGTCGATCATCATGTCTGTTAGAACCAAAACTAGAATGGTACCTGTGTCTGTCACCTCTCCTATTTGGAGTGTCCAACAATCTGCCATCTCTAACCGTGTCATCTCTATCTAACTTGTGACCACCATGCGACCTATTTCCATATGCCCCATTAGTTTTTTCCTCCTTCTCGTGGCTGATATGAAGTGGTATCTGTTGCTACAATTCTGACAAATTTTGAAGTATCGTTGCATTTACCTCTGCTAGTTTCTCTTGTTCTTATATGATTCAGTCATTGTATGCCTTACAACTCCTTATTTATTCCTTTAAGCTTCTTAGTGTATCTTCCAAATCGAAAGAATTCCCAACACCATGTTTCTCATCTGATCCATAAGGAGAGTCTTTGTATTCTACCATCTTCCTATCCATTTTGATATTCTTCCTACAAGGTATATCATGTCAGCTAAACCAAATCACAATAAACCAACGTATCTTAGTATAGTTTAGGGAGGATACCTCATCTACAAGATCAACAAATTAGCGTGATACATGTATAACATACTCATGGCAACATATAGAAACATAACACATAAGCATATAATCGTATAACCATCAGTCTAGCTAGAGTCCAGTCATCAATGCATGACCATGTCCACTACACATACCATGACCTCATGCATGACAACAACCACCACATCATTGTGCTCTTGACCACATGTGAACATTAACATGCATAAGCAATGCATAATCAACCATACACTCATGACGACACACTCCACAACAACACCATCAACTTCCCGTGGTGACATCACTACAACCATGACCCATACCATACAAATGCAACAAGCACATGGTCCTCCAACATAAGAAACACATATGCAATTGACATGAATGAATGACCAACACACAGCCCATCCAGTTTGAGGGGTGAACCATGCTCTGATACCACTCTATAACATCTACCCAAGTAACCGACCAACTGGGGTAAACATGTGACAATAAGTTACTATGATATGATTCGACCTCCTAAGTCACATTAAGCAAGTGGAACCAGTAGACACACAACATACAAACCTTCAGCAATAGCAATAGGACCCCTAGGAACCATCCCAACCTTTTTGCTAACCATCCCCTTGGTCCCACTAAGATTTTAGACCACTTAACCCCTGGACGCTCCAATGATACAGGCATGACAGCATCCAGGAGGCTTTGGACGCTCTCATGACATGGCATGCCAACGTCCAAGGACTATTTTTCTTAGTGTTGTGCCACCGTCCCTGAGATTTGAGCCACATTTTTAGGCCCAGAGCCTAGCTCACCACCCAAAATTCAATGCAACCTTCAGAATATAAAGATAACATAGAAATGGTGATACAATTGCAATTATTTAAACAAACCCTTGACTGGTCCCATACTAGCCATGACAGGCATTCATCAAACATATCACAAATATGTAATCTACATGTGTAAATAACAGATCTGAGCGTAAGGGTCTCGTACTCATTTGAGAATCACTAAGAAGCATTGATGCCTCAACAAATTAGCTGCCATTTCATCCATTAGGTCATAGCTATATTGGTCATTCATTTACAAGTGAAAACATAATGAGAGCCATACATAGCCACTGTCATAATACATATTCATAACTAACATAATAGGGACAAAAAGACCAAGGAAACAACAACCATCTAATCCACATATAAACCAATGCAATACTCATAAAATAACAAGGAGAAAAAACTTCTTATTAATGATGTAAAGGCCAACCAATTGTGGGACTTCCATGAACCACCCTACCATAGACGTGGTTGAGCCAAAATTATTTTCAGCTAGTCACCCCCATGCCATATTCCAAGCATGAATGTGGGATCTCATAAAACACATCAATCCAAAACCATATAGGGCTTCCAAAGGCCGACCACCTCAATCCATCAAACTGTGAGTCCACCTCACGGTCAGACATCAAAAAACCATCATCAGATTGGTCTCTACCCAAGCCTTCTAGGGCTCTAGAGAATTTGTTCCAACCAAGGCTTCCAGGACTAGTAACTCAACCCACAACTTATTCTAGGATTCCATAGCATTTGTCCAACCCGGCTTCCAGGACTAGTAACTCAACCCACCTAGGGCTTCCAGGATTGCTAACTCAACCCACCTAGGGCTTCCAAGATTACTAACTCAACCCACCTAGGGATTCTAGAGCGTTTTTCCAACCAAGGGTTCTAGGACTAGTAACTCAACCCAAGTTATTACAAGGCTTCTAGAACATTTGTCCAACCATGGCTTCCAGGAACTAGTAACTCAACCCAAACTAAGGAAACATGAGAACCAACCAGGAAAACAAGGAAATAAACCCACAAAACCATGGCTATCCAAGAAGTGGAAAGGCTAGGCAAATCCATTGTCAATCCAGGAAATCCTCCATGCCAGTGACAGATCCTGACCAATAAACCACATGCATATGCCATGCATGCCAAAACTAGTGAGGAAAAAATACATGCAACTCGGTACCTGCAAGCAAAACATGTTGCAGTTGTTGATCATGATGTCCTCTTGTGCTTTCCTGCTTTTCCTTCACCTTCTTTCTCCAAAATTCCAAGTATGCCACACCCTCTAAGAGTGCTCCAAGAAAACTCTAAGTGTCCAAGAGTGAGAGAGAGAGAGAGAGAATAATGAGAGAGATCCAAAGCTGAACTGACAAAAGGTTACAAATTGATCCTCAGAAGCCTTTTTATCAATTAGGCCTCTATTTTCTTCATTTTCGATTATTTTCCTTCAATTTCCTCGTCACATGGAACCTGTGACCTTTCCCCTTCCTTTTCTCCTCATTTCCATTACTTCCATAAATAAATGTGCCAAAAATTCCATTTTTCCTTTTCCAAATCCTTAGCCATTTCCTTTGCTAATTTCCTTAGCCATTAATCAACCACAAGTGATCCCCATCACTTTGTTTTTGCCCAACATTCAACTTGGAATAAGTGTCCCATCAATCGTGGTTATTATTTTTCTTTATTAACTTTTATTACATGGAATTTTCACCAAGGTTGTTACACGGAGGTGTTGATGCCTCGAAAATCGTTGCATCGACATTGGGGGAAACCACCCAGTCCGGACCTTAGTGCAGCTCCTTTTCCGTTTGGTGTAGTGGCTCCGACTGGGGATAATGGGACC
>APFE030331212.1:27351-56739 GCA_000404065.3 Pinus taeda | reverse complement strand
TGACATCAATTTTATTTTGAAAGGGACCCATTTCATATTTTAATGATCTTGTGAATAATAATAAAGATGAAATGGGGGGTTGTTTTGCAAGGCACAACAGGAGGCAACCCCTTACTCTTGGGTTCAACTTTTGGCATGATAGGTAGAGAAGAAGAGGAAGAGGAACCATCAGATTCAGGAAAGGAAGAGGAGGAAAACGAAGATGAAGACATGGCAGAGAACAATCTGGACATGATGACTCAGAGCCCATAGGTACTTTCGGGTGTCCTGCACAAGATGTCAAGGCATGTGGAGAAGTTCTTGACAAAGTATGACCCTGACAAGACAGTGAAGGCAAAAGATCGCTTAGACAAATTTTACCTACCTCTGCAAACAATTGAGGTACCTTACGACGATGTTGCATGCAAACTTTTTCCATGTATCTTGGATGGTAGAGCAGTTGTATATTACCATATCCTTCCTCCAAGCTCCATCCAGAATTGGAGGGGATTCAAAAAGATCTTTCTTGAAAAAAATGTTGAAGACAATCCCTTGCCATGTTATTAAAGGAGTTGGGTAATCTAAAGATGGAGCAGAAGGAAAAAGTTAAATATTTCTATAAGAGGTTCAATCGCATCTTGGAAAAAATTTCTGACAACAAAAAACCTCATGACTCCATCACCATAGATTACTACACTTTTTCCTTGCCAACAAATATTGTGCAGTTTGTAAAGCGAACTACGAGACAAACATTGATAGAAAACTGCGTAGAGGCTATCGTCTTTGAGAAGGACTTGCGTGCTATTGGAGTCATCACAGATGATGAATCAACAAAAGACTCCAAGGACACGGGTAAAAGGTCTCAGGCCTCTGTGAGCAAGGCTACGAAGAAAGAACTAAATGATCTTGAAAGCATAATTCGTCTCGTGAAGTCCGTGACCATTGAAATGGTTGAACTCAAACAAAAGACAAGTGAGACTACTGTGAGAAACAAGCCTCCCAAGCTCCTACTCAGAAGGAATTCAGCTTCTGGTAGTAGCAGTAATCTTCCGACAAAGTCTGTGCAAAGTTCCAATGTTGTCTTGAATATTGAGAAAATTGGCACAAATTCATATTGCACGTTTCATAATGAACATCATTCAGAGAAGACGTGCCAACAGTGGAACCAACTCATGAGCAAAATTGTTGTGTAGTTTGTTGACTTAGTCATGGTTGAGGAGCAGGCTGAGTTCGATTAAGAGAAGGAAGAAGTTGTTGCAACTAATGAAGCTCCAAGAATTAGGCGTGCAGTGAACATGTATCATTGTGTTCTCGCAACCCAAAAGAGTATTGCTGATAAGCAGCCTTCGAGTGATGGTCCGGACCAGAAGCAGAGCAATTGATACAACTTAAGAAGCCAAGGGCTGACCACTATGTTGAGGTGCCGAAACAAAAATTTAAAGAAAATTTGTTGACGAAACTCAATCCTCCAGCTAACTCAGTGCAGAACACTCAGAGCAGGGAAAGTAGTCTCAACGAAGAAAATTTCTGATAGCAGTAAGGGCAAAACCATCCCTTTGGAAACCACAATCCAAGTTCCATCCCCGGACACCTCGTCCAGTCTACCCGCCATGGATTATAACATTGTATATTATATGAAGAAGGTTCATGCAAACATCTCCATCTTCTAACTTACAAAGATCACAAGCCAATGCACTAGTAAAAAATGAGATATTAGTGACTACGCGACTAAAAAAGTTAGTCACCATAATTATTTCAAGTGAATTACTACTAAATTTGATAAATTTTAAGTGACCCAACTAAAACAACTAACTTAAACGACTAATTTAGTCTAGGGATAAAATATACAACTAGATAATAAGTGACCCAACTAAAAACAACTAACTTAAATGACTAATTTAGTTCAGGACTAAAATATATGACTAGATAATAAGTGGCAAAATTTAAAATGATTAACATAAAATACTATTATAGTCCAAGAATAAAAATATGACCAACTAATAAGTACGCAAGTATAAGAATTAGTCATTTATGCTATTCATTTATAATTATGTTGCTCCAGAAATGGAAAATTGCAATTTTGATACTGAAGTGTTACATTTAACTCATTTTTAACACTGCAAATGGATTTAGAGACCCTTGAATTCATCTACAGTGTTAAAATTTAGAGACAAAGGGGTCGTTGAATCCATCTAGATTGTTAAAATTTACAGACTCCTTTAAGGGGGTCTCTAAATCCATCTACAATGTTATAATTTAGGTAGATGGATTCAATGACCCCCTTAAAGGGGTCTATGAATCCATCTATAATGCTAAATTATAACAATTTTATACACCATACAGTATAAGTTTACAATATATAATAGTTTTATACACCCTTTGGAAGGAGGAACAAGAAGAGAGTTTGAAACTACTATAGAATGGTTTTAAGGGTTAATAAGAATTTTTTCCTTACATCTTAGAGAGACAACACACTGTTTGTTGTGGGATTTTTGTGGTGTTGTTACATATCATGGTTGATTATTGCACTAAATTCATAGAGACAATGATTTTATTAATTTGATTTCAAAGTATGTTGATTTAAACTTGGTCAATTAATATAAATCTAGAATAATCTAAAGCCAGATACATGCATTAAAAAATATGCACAAATTCTAATAGTGCATTCACATTCTTAGAATGTGCACAAATTATTATTAGAAAACCATACATACTAACAATTCTTGTGGCTATTTATGTAGAATAGCATGCCATGGCTCCCATATCCAATTTTAAATCTAAATATCTCTTAAAGAGTATCTATGTGGTTGTTTGAGGGTTACTTCATGTTTTAGGTACCTAGAGTGAGATGAGAACTACAATGTTTCACATAGTTTGAGGTACCTAGCCTAGTTTTGGTTAGGACATGGCAGTTCAGTGCAACACATGTGATACTTGCAGTTGGTGGTCATGCTTAACTAGTAAGGTCACATTGAAGATGCTTGGTGATTATATTTCTTGAGTGGTATTGGACACTCAAGTACAATAAAAATTCTATCCCCGTGACAAATGGTATTAAATCCATGTTTGAATGCAAAGTTGTGGAATTGTTCTTCACTATCCACACCCATTTCATTGGAGAAGCTAATGGGGTTGTATTGATGAGGATGTTAACAATTCAAGTTAGGAATAATGTAAGGACCTTCCTCAAGATGGCACTAGAAATTTTATCATATATAACATGCTAAGAAAATATAATAAAGGGTGCATGACTAATTTATATGTTTCTTAGCCCTCATGACCGACTCACAATGATCCCTAAGTCATTTAGGATGATGTACTAGTTTTGTGTGGACTATGAGGATAAAGGATGTCTATCCTAACAAGGATGGATGATCAATGAAGTGTTGTAACACAAATTCACCAAAGCATAACACAAGCTGGCAATGTGTTTGATAGTGTATTAGCCATGACAAGAAAACATTGTTGATGAGTGTATTGAAGGTAAGTGGAAGCATGTTGCCACTAGGTTGGCCTTTAGAGAATTACAAGAACTTGGTCTATATGGAGACAAAATAGTCTTACACTAGGTGGTTATTTATTCAGGTGTGTTGGCTTGAGGGAGGAAGTAAAATGTTGTCTATGTGTGAGTGGTGATGACACAACATCGCCTATAATGAAACAAGAACTACAACATTTCCTATAGTTTAAGGTGCCTAACTTGGGTTCGGTTAGGACATGTTGGCTAGGCATAGTTCGAGTGATACACGAGGTTGATGGTCATGCACAACTAATAATGTCACGTTAATGCCATAAAACAACTAGGCTTCTTGAGTGGTATTAGATTCTTAACTAGATTGAAAATTTTACCCCCATGACAAATGGTATCAACACCACGTTTAAATGCAAAAATTACAAAGTGTATCTTCACCATCAATGCCATGTCCATTAGAGAAGCCAATGAAGCCATGTTGATGAAGATGCCAATAATTAAAGTGGGGGGAGAATGCAAGGATCTTACTTGAGGTGCCATTAGAAACGGAAAAATGGATGACATGTCGGGGAAAAATGACTAAGAGTGGACAATGATTTTATATGTTTGGTATACTTTGTGAGTGACTTAGCTTGTTTCATGAGACAATTAGGATGGTGTACTAGTTTGGTGTGGACTAGGAAATCCCCTTAACAAGGGTTGATCATTGACAAATCATTGTAACACAAGCTTACGGAAGGATGATGTAAATTGGAAATGTGTTGAATAATGCGTTAGCCATGGAAAGGAAACATCATTGATGAGTGAAATGTAAGTGGAATATTTTTTCCATTAGGTACATGATCGTTGAGGACTACAACAAGTTGGCCTTGATGGAGACAACACAATTCTATATTGGGTGGTTAGTTGTTCAAGAGTGCTTGGCTTAAAGGAGGTGGTAGAATGTTGCCTATGGTTGGGTGGCGATGATGTAGCATTACTTACCACTAAATGGACATTTAAACATTTTTTTTATAATTTAAGGTGCTTCCCTTGGGTTTAATTATAACATGTTGGTTAAGCATAGATCATTATGCCTAACTAGAAAAGTCTATCAATGATATGCAATGACTGATTTTTTATAATTATATAGCATGCTTAAATAATGACTAAATTTTTATAATTATAGGAATTTTTTAAAATAAAATAAAAAGTTTAACATTGTGACACCTCTCTCTTCTCTCTTCTTTGTCATCTTCCTCTGTTTTTTTTTAAATAGTCATAACCTACTTTTATACCAACCTAGATCTATCTCAAACCAAGCACTTAGAGGGATCAAATTTATTTTCACTCTAAAAGAGATTTTCATCTCAAGATATTTGATCCCTCTCGGTGCTTGGTAGATCTAGAGTTAAAATGGATCTAGGATAGTTTAATTATTAATTATAATTAATTATAAATTTTATTTTATTTTTATTGCGTCAAAATGTTTAACAAAAAATTACAACAACTTTATTATGATTGGCTTTTATTTATATTTATATTTCATTTTGTTTTATTTTTACAGATTCAAAACGTTTAACGAGACATTACACTTTTAACTAGACATGGTAACATCTCTACCATAAAGGTTAGAAAGCCTCTAGTCGCAATTAAAAGTGGAGGAACTAAATTTCTCCCAATAAATTAAAAACCTAAAAAACTAAAAAAATAATGATTTTTTAATTGAAGTTTGTCCCAATAAATTAAAAACCTAAGAAATTAAAAAACTAATAAAATAATATTAGGAATGATCTTTTCATTGAAATTTCTTTCCTTTCCCTCTCTTCCATTAACGACTTAATGGATGTCTTACTCGTCTCAACGTTATTGCTTGCGTAGAGTGTGGAAAGTGTGGAGTGTAGAGGTACCAGGGAGAGGGTCATTCCCAGTGCCAAGTTGGCCCAACTTTATTACTAAGAAATGTGTTTTATCACTTGGTTCGGGATGCTCATTATAGATTACTCATTTGGGTTAAGGATTCTTTCTGGCGTTTCTTACCAGACCCATCTTTCCTAATATGAAATGCATTTTATCGCTATGTATATCATGTTCTATCTCCTCGACTCACATGCTTACACAAATCCATCTCCCCTGTTTCGAGACTCACCTGAATCAGTCGTGTCTCTAGATGTCATTTGCGGCTTTGAGTTGGGTGGAAAACAGGTAAGAAAGAAGTGTTTTAAGAAGAAAAAATAAAAGAGTAGTACCATTTGTGTTATTCATGGCTCTCATTGCGGTGGAACAAGGAGTTGTGACCAAAACCCTACTTATAAAATTTATCCAAGTTTTGCCAGAAATATATACCTATTGGTTCCACATTTTCTCCATTTATCCAGTCTTCCTCGTTGACACACGTGGTATGGCGGGTCAGGATTTTCAGATTAGATGAAGGAAAGAGGAAGGCTCGGGGTTCAAATATTCATAAGCAATGTCACCAAGCATCAAGGCTGTGGTGGACAAGTTCGTAAAGGAGCTGAAAGAAGCTCTGGAAGCTGATATTCAGGAGAGGATTATGAAGGAGAGGGAGATGTAGAGTTACATTGAGGAACGAGAGCGGGAAGTCACTGAAAGAGAGGCCACCTCGAAAGCTAAAATTTCCCATAGGGAGGTAAATATATTCATTTAATTGTAAATCACTTTCAGTCTTAGATATCTTACCTTCGCAGTGAGTCCAAACACTTTATTCCTTTTTTTTATGAAATAAAACAATAGAAACCAACTTCTAAATAAAAATTATACAACAAATAAATACGTATGATATAGTCTTATTGCAGAGATAGATACAAGATCCTTTGCAATAATGCCTTACAACTTTATCTGTCTGTTATAGTCGATTGTTGGTTAGGGTTTCACCCTAAATTCTTAGGGGAATTATTTTAACTAGAAACCTTGGCCAAATCTTTAGAATGGTCATAAAAAAAAAAAAAAAAAAAAAAAAAAAAAAAAAAAAAAAAAAACCGTTATTTTTTCTTTTCTAAGTTTGAAGATTCTATACATTTATTTATAATATAATATGTGATTTCTTTCACAACCCTATAAAACTTTGGGCCCAGATTCATTATATCCTACATCAATTTTGTTTTCCAATGCTTTCGATTTACCAAATTCTTTATAAAACCTAGCTTCTCTTTTTTCTAAAGTCTTCCTCAAGGACTCAGCAGGCGAAAAGGATTTAGGGAGCAACAAACACGATCAAAAATGTTACAGAGGACCAACAGTAAATGTCTACTTCCCAGTGTGAACCCTCACGCTATGCAACCCCTGCAACAGTTCCTAGCAAGAAGTCAATAGTAATCATAAGAATTGCTCTTATATTCATTCGTTTGTCCTGATTATTCACACACAGCCAATAGTTGGGCCAAGCTGTTGAAGGAATACATATTCCTTTAGAGTCACCCCTACTCTTCTGCTCCATCCAATATTTAATGGAAGTTTACACCATGCAGGAAGCTTTTGCCATGGAAGATTGGTACTATAATCCAACCAGAGATGACTTGAGGCTCCCGCACCAGTATCACCCCGACCACCCCATTTATCCTCACCATATACAAGAGATTGGGGCTCTTTTATGGGAGTTGGATGTTGATAACTATGAAAACAACCTTGACCTTGAAAACATCAAGAAACAACGAGGTTATAACTATTCGGATATAGTGACGGTTGCACCAAGGTAGGTTAAAGATTATGAAGGAAAGATAAAAACACTTCTTCACTGAGCACCTCCATGCGTAGGATGAGATTCGATTTTTTCTAGAAGGAGGAGGTTACTTCGACATCTAGGACAAAAATGAGAAATGGATATGCTTCCGCATAAAGAAAAGGCATCTCATAGTCCTCCCGTCGAGCATGTACCACAGTTTTACCCCCGATACCACCAATTACGTCAAAACGATGAGGTTATTCATGGGGTTTCCCTACCAGACACAACATCATTGATGACATGGAAGACAGGAAGAATTACCTTGCATAGGTGTTGAATGACCTTGTGGTTGTAGCATAGAGAACCATTTGATTAAATAATGTGTTTGTACTGTGATTTTCATTTGAAAAAAAAAATCATTTGTTTGTCCCAACACTTGTTGTTTTTCCAATTTTTTTTGTGTACATGCATTGCCAAGGTTTGAATCCATTTCACTGCTTAATGCTTCATTGTAACGCAACCCATAATTATTTATTTAGGATCATGTTTTGTGTGCAGGGCTTTGAAGGCAGAAGCAAATCTCTACTAGAAGGAAGAGGAGAAGAAGAAGGTAAATGCTTGTATTTTTCTATCCTTTTTTAGCTCTTCATTGTTGATATCTATTACGTTAAATTAGGACAATTTGTCATAATTATAATTTGTTATTCAAGTTTACTTTGAAATTTACTGGAAAATGATCTACACAACAATTTAGTACTTATTAGTTTTAACTACTGCAAACTTCATCTTCGGGTATTGGTTATAAGTAATATCGATGTTTCAGCATCGAAGGCAATGGCATTCTAGGCCACCCACGAATCTTCAATTCTCGCATAAGCATGAATAAGCAGTATGTGCCAGGTGTAGGTCCTAGTGATTTTGAGGTTCCTTCTTGTGATAACTTAGCTAAAGTACTCATGATTAATTGTTTCTCCTCAACGGCGTGTCCTACCCGTGAAATTGGGTTGCTTGTGGCACCTAATATTACATACCCATTGCAATGCTTCTGAAGTTTAATGGGACCTCTTTTAAAAAAATGTTGATATTAATCTATAGTACCTTATGTAACTTGTGAGGGTGAAGTAGACTTCCTTAATTTGAGTTTATGAGTTGTAATAGTCTCTTTATGAATGGAGGGGTTTAAGTTGCCACTAATTTCATTCTGAATGCAGGTTGTAGCTACATCTACATCAGCCACATAGACATGGAAGAACCAAATTGTACACACATAGACTGATGGTTAAGTATTTAGAGTTGGTGAATTCATCTGCAATGCCTTGGCAACATAATGATAATTTTTTAAAGTGATGAAACAATATTTCATGTGTAAATTGTAGTCGAGCCAATATTAAGTTGGAAACTCATATTGTAATACTTGACATTTTACAAAATATAATTTGTGGTTGAAATTATTTATAGTTGTGCTTGATATTATTTAATATTGTAATTAACATATGTAACTTTGCGTTTTCATATTTAGATGAACATGCACATTATATGACATTTTAAAAATTTAGTTGCAAAACCGTACTAATTAATTTATGTTGATTAATAATGAACACATAAAATCAATTTAAAACTATTAAATTAGCAATTTATATTGATTAATGATGAACATGAATAAAATGAGTATACAACAACTAAATTAATTGTTTATAATGATCATTAATGAAAGTAAATGAAATGAATATAAACTACTAAATTAGTTGTTTATATAATGAATATGAAACTACCAAAATAAGATAAATGACTAATGTAAATGATAAATTTGTGATTACAAATGATGACTAAATTTTGCATATATATGACTATTAGTAGCTAATTTACAATATATTATCACACGACCAAAATTTAGTTATATTTCTTTCGTCGTTAATTGGTTTCAAACGATGACTAAAATTTGCATATATATGACTATTAGTAGCTAATTTACAATATTTTATAACACGACCAACATTTTGGTCATATTTTTTTGGTCATTAATTGGTTTTCTCATGTGATCATATAGTAATATATTTTGTTGTATATTTGGTCATTAATTGTGACATTTAATGACTAAATCAATGACTAAATTAATGACCAAATTTATGACTAAATATACTACTAGACGATGAAATTGAGACAACCAAATAACGACTAAGCTAAAAATGACTAAAAGGTGGTTGCGTTATAAGACACTGTAAATTAGCTACTATTGGTCACCGACTGAAAAATGGTCATTTATATATTTTTAGTCATTTTTTAGTAACTAATTAGCCATGTTGTACTAGTGAAAGCATGGAAGATGACGAGGTGAACATGGATCCTACGGTTGGTATTATATACTTGCAATTTGGTTATTTTTTCTTACATATTTCAGAAGAGGAGCTCATCTCTTCATCAATAAACATTGTTAATGGTCAGAAACTGAAGAATATATCAACATTGATGTTATATTTTGAACAAATTAGAAACAGTAGAGAATCCAGGCACACATCCAATCATCTCGTGATTGGATTTTGGTGTTTTTTCTCTTATTCCCTTTGTTATTGCTTATCCTTAATTATTAACTCTGTAATCAAATAGTCCCTTCTGTTCCTCGATAAAAATATTTTCACTCCAAGGATTGATAGAGACATAAATCTATTGCCAGATATTATGCACAAAGTGTAATCTTCGAAGCTTGTTCCATCAATATTTTAAATTTTTTACAATGCATAAAATTATGCATTGACATCGAGAATTATAGCTTGGATCCTCTGTCCACAGTGGGTGCCCTTAAATTGCAGTAATGTACATCTTTAGTTCATTAGAGTGTCACCCATATCTATTTACCATGCATTCTATATGTAAAATGTTCTCACTGTATAACAACTTGGGATTGCTAGGTTTCTAGTTATGTAGTTGTCTAACCTCTTTAGCATTTGGAGTTAGACTTAACACATATCGAGACAAATGGGATAAAATACAGACAAAGAGGGGAAGATAACTTGATACATAGACTCTTACACCATCAAAATGAAACTTACAAGAAAAGTTGTTCAAGTTATCCTTTGAAAACAATCCTTCATCCTTGTCCTTTTTTAACACCACTAGTTTTTGAGACATTTAATGATCACTACTTCAGTTGCTAATGGCTTGAATTTATCAGTTGAAACTATTATCTCATATAAATTCCCTTCCAGATCTTCAGCTTATGTATATCTTTCCACTATAAGTCTTGTGGCTAGAAATTGTTTGTTGCTCGAAAAAACTCTTTGAGGAAGACATAATTGTATCTCTTAGTTATGTTATCTCACCTTTGAATCCACCAAGGTGATACCCCATGTCTTCACTCAAATATTGCAAACATGTGTATTCATGCAACCTTTGGAGCACGTTGAAATATTGCAAACAAAACTAAAGGAGCTATGTAATGCATATTTTGAAATGGAAGAACTATAACTAATCAAACAACAGTTTTGATGGATTACACACTGGTGCATCTCTTTCTGTTGTAAGTCTCGCGGCTAGCAATTCTTTGTTCCTCAAAAGAACTCTTTGAGGAAGAAATCATCGTTTCTCTTATCTATGTTATCTCACCTCCGAATCCACCAAGGTGATACCCCATATCTTCACTTAACTATTGCAAACACATGCATTCATGCAGCCCCTAGAACACGTTGAAATATTACAAACAAAACTGAAGAAGCTTATCTAATGCACATTTCAAAAATGGGATTTACAAAAGAAAATGTAGCAGAACTGGCTAAGTCTCTCTCATGTAGCTAGTTGTATTCTAAACTTCCATACTCTCCCCACCCAAAATAGGTTTAGAATCAATGTACCATAGTTTTCTATATGAGAATAAATGCTTATTTACTTTTTTATATATGTGTACAAAATTATCATTCCCACGACCATTCTACATATGTCTAGCTATGACATTCAATCTTGTTGAATGCATGCTTTTTTTTAAGCTTTTCAATTTTCTATACCCTACACCTACTCTGTCAATTATCTCATTTACGGTTAACATGAGTGACATTCTCATGGGCATACCTCCTTTGGGATCAAATATTGTCTCTAGTGGAACTTTGAACTGCTCCAAGACCTAGTACCCCAAGATAGGAAGATAAGGTGATGAAGAGTATCAAGAAAAGGGGCATGTCCAATGTGCTACCCATATCTAAGATAATATGGTCAAAACAATGTATAAGAGGGCTATCTCCTTCCTCTATTTATATAAGAGGAAAAGAAAGGCAATGATGTAAGGTGAGGCCAAGCCTTTGTAGGCAACTCAATTTTGTACAAGAACATACACCCTCAATTAAAATTAGGGTTGCAGATTTCCAAGATAAATAAGGAGAATATTACAATACTGAGCAGCAATACGCCCATCTCCGAGTAGCCATGACCCATGATAGCTACTCGTTCTCATTCTAGATTCATTTTGTAACAGTTTGTTCTATGTGATCTCTGAATTTTGCACAACATTTGTACAATGAATCATAAGCACATTGTAGCCAAAGGGTAAATATAATATTTCTTTAAATGTGTATTGGAAATTTTGTTTCATCACTACACCAAAACAAACACTATTAAAGTAGTAAGTTCATAGCAGGATATTTCTTTGAGATTCTTGATTCAAAAGGTGTTGCTCTATTCACAAGAAGCACAAATGGCCATAAATTCTACACATTGAGTTAACAAAACATATACACCAACATGAGCCAATCCTTGGCAAGGATGAAACTTCACAATTTACAAGAGAAATTTTTCACGCTTTTCAGTTGGATGAGGATCCTTGGAATTTTGAAAAATAGCATAGTCATTGCCCAAGTCTGCATAAAATCCACCTCTATGTCTTCTAAATTTCAATAATGATGCTTCAAAACATCATAAGCGACTTCTTTGTTGAGAGTAATCAATGTCAAGCAAACTTCTAAAGTTCTTGCATGGTTGTGAAGAAACATACAAGACTGAATATTATTCTAGAATAGTTGAGAAGTCTGAAATATGAATAGAAATTGTTATAGGAAAAGAAAAGTAGAAGAACCCAAGCACACTGCAACATTGCAACACAATCATCTAACCTTTTCAAGATCAGGAGAAAGATTGGTTATACTTTTACTTTCCAAAAGGGAAAAAGAAGTCACGTATGCCTTTGAGAGAACATATTTAGAATAGGTTTGTTGTTGTTTCCTTCAATCCCTTGAAATCATGGCTTCAAGATACATACATAAAAGCTTCCTAGAATGTTATAATAAGAGAACCCTTTCAATAAGATTTAGCAAGGATGAATAAAGACCAGTAAGTTGCCCAGATCCATTGACAGGGGTACAGATTGTAAGACTGGAAAATGAATGCCCATTTCCTATTTATACAAGGCATTAATAATTATAAATTTTATCATGGATTTCCTTTAAAAAAAATAACCACAGTAATCTCAAACATGCTTAGGCAAGAGAAACCATGTCCTTTGGCTTTATGGCATATGCTACATGCAAGATGTCAGTTAAATGTCCTTGTGTAGATGGGATTGAATTTGAAGGTATAAATACCTTTCAAAAATAACAAGCTCATTCTGAAGAACTCTCCTTGTTTATGAAGCAATAATAACATATTGCTTTTTAGAGGCATTGAGTCATATTTTTTTGAAATTTGATTTTACATATATTTATTAAGGATAAACATATCTTGAGCGTAAACATGCCTTCTAATATTATTTTTTTTGGACTCAAACTTAGTCAACACGAGTATTTAATATTGGAAGTGAAACATCTTGCCACACAACGAAAGTCTTGTTTGGCTACTTTACATTTAACACTAGGACATAAATGTCCTACTATGCTACAAAAGTCTTGTTCGAATATTTTAGATTAAGACTCCCTAATGAAATCTACTTAAAATGAATGCAACAAGCCCCCACAACATCCCAAGCCATGGAATTATCCTACTAACTGCTAAAAGAATTTTCTTGTTGTATAATATTAGAATAATCTTCTTTCCAGAGAAGCCCAAAACAATATAAGACAAGTGAACTGATACTAAATTTTGTTGTTTCCAAGCATTGGAATTGTGCCTCCACCACCTCTGGCACTCGGAAGTTTACTTCCAGTTAAATTTGGAATATATAAAGGATGTTGTTGTAAAAAAATTGTTACAAAATACCACTTAAGTGAATGTGCTAGACAAAAGAGACATGTATTAAAAATTTATGATCAGCACTTGAGAAAGGAGCAATGTGGAAGATGCTAATTTTGTAGCTTGGAATCAATACCATATTAATGTTGCACATGCACATATGCAGAACACTTGTAATGAGAGGAGGGACATTTGATATAGTATTCAATGTTTAATTATCAATACACATTGATATATCCATGAGAGAGAGAGATGCAAGGTAGATCAGTGCCACCAGGAGATGCAACCATAAAGAAAATAAATGTGAATTAAATGCTTAAATCACTTCATATATGCTCGTAACTCAATTTTACTTAGTATTTTCCAGTGCATTTTTGCTAGGTCATTTTGGTGGTTGCTACTAGACATACATTTTGTGCTTCTTCAAGGACAACTTCATTAGTGTGCAACTCTTCTTGGTGAATTGGGGTCCTTGTTTTTATCTCAATTCTTAGTTAGCGCTTTAACCTCCTAGATGCTAACTTTGTAGCTTGGCATCATTTCCATATCAAACTTGCACTTTCACATATGCAGAACACTTGTAGAGAGAGGAGATACATCTAATGTATTATTCAAGGTGTGTAATTTATGCATACAAAATGATATATCTGTGAGAGAGAGATGTATGTAGAGAAGCAACACTGCATAATGAAGCAATGAAAAAAGGAAATGTGACTTTATTAAATGTTGAAGTCACTTTACTTCTTTAAATGCTCAAAATACAAACACACTAAGTATCTGCCAGTGCAATTTTTCTAGATCATGCTGGCAGATGGGGCAAGACTGATATTATGTGTTGCTTCAAGGACAACTTAATTGATGTGCAACTCTTCTGGGTGACTTGGGGTCCATGGTTTTCTCTCACTACTTGGGTAGTTGGGGTTGTCTTTGGATTTAAACTTTATTTTCAATCTAATGTTGGATGTATTTTCCCCTAACGAAAGAATAAAGCACCAAGTATAATACACACCATGACCTTTAAAACATTAACTCTCATTTAAGGGTTGAATAGTAAATATCACAAACAATTGTATTTTGCTTGTGTTAGAACATTCTCTCACCATCCGAGCTCTAGTTTTGGTTGAATAAGGAACATGTCCTGCAGTGAGGCAAATTAGAAGTTGAAATAACTATGGAGTAAACGAGTTGGAATCTATTATGTTGAGAAAACTAAGCTCCTAAGTATAAGACATTATATGACCACTAAAGCATAAACTATATAATTTAGTAGTTGAACCAGAAATATCACTAAAAATTGTATTATGTCTTTGTTGGAATATTTTATCACCTTCTCAGCTCCATTTTTGGTTTGGCTAAATGAGGAAGATATCCTCCATCAAAGGAAACAAGAAGTTGAAAGATTATGAAGTAAATTACTAGAATCCATTCATAGTTGAGAAAACTAAGCTCTTTTGATTCTTTGATATCTAATTTGTGTAACTTTTTGTTGTCTTCTACTTAGCTTGAAATGAAATTTGAGTTTCTAATACTTTGTTTCTAATTTCTATTTTTCATCATTAATGTCTATTCGTACTTAGGAACAATTTAAGGCTAAATTTTTCATGTTGCTACTAGATTTTTAATTTTATTTTCCACTCCGATTACCAATTTGGCTTATACTGGTTGGCCTTTAACAAAATCATGTCAATTTGGTAGCCATATTTTTATATTCACAATATTTAATAACTGAGTAGGTGCGTGCAAAAGTTGCATGTGCATAAAACTATGCTAAGGAAATATGAAATCATTTAACTTGTATGAAAATGAGCCAATTACCTTATGTGGGGTTGCTTGGTAAGGAATTCTTATCACTACTGGACATTTCAAGGTAGAAGTTCATTGAAGAATTGACAAACATAGGAATGTTAGTATGAATTTTGAATTAGAGTATCCTAACTTCTAACTGAAGGGCATATATTAGGATCAAACTGTAAATGTAATTTTCTTTCAAACATTGGTGTCAAGGTTGAAGTATTTTGGTTTTCTTAGTCTATTTGGTTTACAAGTACATTACTTGGTTTCAAAAATTTATTTCTACTATAATTTTATATGTGCCTTGTTGCTTGAGATTTCCTCTAAAAAAATATTGTCCTTGCAACCATGCTTTGGAATGTATGGTTTTGGAGGCCTTGCTACTTCCATGCATCAAGGAGGTTATGCCACAACATTTATAATTGTTGTAATTGGCAAGTTTCCTGTATGAAATTATGAGTATTATCTCTAGACTCAAGATTTGAGTTACAATATTGTTTCATTTTTCTTAAGCAATTGTTTGTCAAGTTGTTTATGGTATCATCAAAGACAAAAATGGCAAATAAATTTGTTATGTTGAAATTGGAAAAGGAAATGCTTGTACAAAAATCCAAAGAGAATTGGATCTGGAAGGTCTGTATTTTTCATCTCTCATTCTACCAACAGTGGATGAAAAGTTAAAACCTTATATGCATGTGTTTTTCAGATAAATACAAAAATTGGGTTAATTTGTCCCTTTCAAAATGGCTTGAAGTCAGATAGGTCAATGAGATTGAAGTATACATTACTATATGTTGATCTGAAATGATCATATGTTAAAATTGGAATAGAATTGATTAGTGAAATGAATGATAACTGAAAGTGATTTTATCATGAGAACTGCTTGAGAAGAAAGACTTTACGACAGATGAGAAAACATAAGTAAGATGAAAAATAGAAGTGAAAACAACAAATACACAATGATACCAAACAACAAGATTGATTACTAAGTTACTCCCTGATGGACTACGTCTCCAGGTCCGCTTTCAAGATGGACGACCATTTTATTAGGATTGAAACCGAAGAGGTTGATTACACAGAAATTTGACCAAACTGAATGTGCATTTAGGCACATCTGGTCATTTTCTTAAGATAGTTCTCTGAACCATCTTTCCAATGCCTATCACGGTTCCCAATCCTGACTCCGAATGCTCCTGTTACACTGAAAACAAATCAGCCTATATCCCTCCAGAACTTGCACATGAAACTCAAAACCACTCTAATTCTCTTCAATGAGAAAAACATCCTTTTAAAACCCTCCAAGTACATTCAAAATCCCTCAAACCGAGTTTTAGGTATGAACTGCTGACTTTAGGGTTTCTTTTCCCTCCGTCTTGTCATGAAATGACACCTAGGGATAAGGTTATATGGTCTTTGAATTAGTTTTTAGAACAAACTGTAATTAAAACCCAAATATAAACTTTATATTAATTCATAGTTGTCGATGGCTTGCTGAGTGGGCAGACGAGGGAGGCTGTTATATGTGACCAGCCACAGTCTAACCGCAGGCTGCCACCTCCGCGCATACCCCTAGCGGTTACGGTTACGGTGTGGTGATCTTGGCGGTTCTAACGGTGAGTTGTTCACATGCCAATGGTTTATGTCTTCCCGCGGTCAGTCTCTGCTATTGTAAACCTCAACTACCACGATAACTACCCCTGTTCACATGCCAACCATGGTCAAACCCCGATGTGGTTAGACCAACGGTTAGGTGTTGCTATCCATCGCGATGAATGCCAATTGTGCGGTGTTCACATGTCCTGCAGTCCCGCTACGGTCTCCTTCGCGGTTAGGGACTAATATTTAATTTATGTTGTTTTATAATGTTTATTATATGGCCGAGAGGGTTATACATAGGGTTGACGTAATTTAATGTATGTTTAATACATGGGTTTAGGAATGAGATTAGGGTTTAGGATGAGGGACTTAGGTTTAGTGTCTTTTAATGCATGGATTTAGGTTTTTAGATGTAGATTAGGGTTTTAGGTTTTAGGTTTTAGATTAGGGTTTTAATCCTATCATTATTTTGTTCTAAAGACAACCCTTTTTACATCAATTGTGACAAAGTGACATTAGTAACAAACATCACATGACAACAAAACCTTGTTGAAAACCAACCCACTTCGACGACCAAAACCTTCGAAGGTTGATGACAAACCCATGTTTACGACCAAATCCTGGTGGAACTGACGACAACCACACGTCGACAACTAGGTTCCAAACCATATCACCATGAAAACCATATACATTACTGGACAACCGAAACCATAAACATCATTGTCGAAGCTGACAACACCGAACACTGAATGTTGACGACGAAACTGAACCTGTGTAACTGATCTGACGAGATCCTCCTGGACCATATGTTCACCAATTATTTGTTTACACACAACATCAGACATAAGGGAGGTCTCACAGGAAGAACTTGGAATGTCTCCTCATTGGATTTTTACAAACGTGTGTGGTTTGAAGTGTTTGTATGTTAATGTTTTCATGGCCTATATGTTTCATTATGTACAAGGAATATGTATTTGGATTCATGCTATATTGTGTAAGATTCTATGGAAATGGTTTTTGTCCTTATTATGCAACTAATTAGTTTTTTTGTAGTGATTTAATTGTAGCCTGATTGTTAGTTCTAGATCTACTTGTCCATATTTTTGAAAAATGTTTTGTTCACAAGCATATACTAAGAATGTAAAAAAGGAGTAAGATATTTGTTGCTATAGATAAGTGCACTTGCAATGCATTTCACTTATTCACAAATTTTCAAGGTGCACCATGAAACACTCTCACATAGGCCAAGTGGTTATGTATCAGAATATCATTTCTAAGGTTCTAAAATACTGGAATAAAAAAATTGATGACTGAAGAAACAATTTTGAGAAATGTCATTGATGCCAAAATTGTATATTGATCTATAAAAATTATACATTTGAAGAAAATGTGAACACAACTAAGAGACAGTGAAACACCAAGGGCATCCTTAGGTCCAATCATTATAAAGTGTATCCCCGTTAGTGTTGCAAGCAGTCTAAAATTTGAAGGAAATTTCCCTTCGGCCTTTAATTTATTTAAACGTTTTGATGATGATTTGATGTTATTCAGATTCATTTCCCAAATGTTCAGTGATAATGCATTTACATTGAGTTGTTTATTTTGTTCAAAAGAACTTGGATGAGATTAGTAAACGTAATTAGTGGTTTCAATGACTCAATTAAATAACTTTAGTGGTATAGTGGGCACCTGAATTATATATTTTCTTGGAACTTTGCATTTTCATATTAGATGAACATGCACATTGTATGACAATTTTTTTTAATTTAGTTGCAAAATCGTACTAATTAATTTAAGTCAATTAGTAATGAACACATGAATTCAATCTAAAATTATTAAATTAGTAGTCTATATTGATTAAATATGAGCACAAATAAAAAAAAATATACAATGACTAAATTAGTTGTTTATAATGATTATTAATGAAAGTAAATTAAATGAATATAAACTACTAAATCAGTCGTTTATATAATGAATATGAAACTACCAAAAAAAAGATAAATGAATATTGTAAATGATAAATTTGTGATTACAAATGACAACTAAATTTTTCATATATACAACTATTAGTAGCTAATTTACAGTATCTTATAACATGACCAAAATTTAGTCATATTTTTTTGGTCATTAACTAGTTTCAAACAATGACTAAACTTTGCATATATATGACTATTAGTAGCTAATTTATAGTATCTTATAGCGTGACCAACATTTTGGTCATATTTCTTTGGTCATTAATTGGTTTTACCGGGTGATCGTGTAGTAGTATATTTTCTTATGTATTTAGTCATTAATTATGGAATTAATGACTAAATTAATGACTAAAATAATGACCAAATTTATGACTAAATATACTACTAGATGATGTGACAGTATTCTCCAAACAGAGATCAAATCACCCGCGCCATTTAAAGACGATTTTTGAGCGATGTCGTAAATATGGGATATCCTTGAATCCCAAGAAGAGTATCTTTGTAGTGTCTGAAGGCAACATCTTGGGACACATCATTGCTAAAAGTGGGATCAAGGTAGACCTAGACAGGGTCAGGACCATCACGCAAATTACCCACCTAGTACTGAACAAGAAATCCATGCAGTCTTTCTTGGGGAATATCAACTTGCTTCGTAAGTTAATCTTCGACTATGCCTAGATTGTTAAACCAATATAGGAGATGATCAAGAAGGACACAATCTATAAATGGGATAAGAAGGAAAATGACGCATTTTCCCATATCAAACAAGCTATAATAGAAGTACCTGTGTTGTACAGCCCAAACTTCGTTAAAGACTTCTTGCTCTACACTTTTTCTTCCGACACTTCTCTTACTACTGTGCTCACTCATAAGGAGGAGTTGAACAATGAATGACCTATCTCCTTCATGAGTGCAAGTCTGCAAGGATTAGAGCTCAATTACCCTGTCGTGGAAAAACAGGCTTATGTAGTGTACAAGGCGGTAAACCACTTCATACCCTATCTATTAAAGAACTGTTGTGTTATCTTTGTTCCACACCCAACAGTCAGATCACTACTTGTTTAGCAAGAGATGGGTGAAAGGAGGGTGAACTAGATGACTTGGTTACAAGAATATGATCTAGACATCAATTCAATTCACATAATCAAGGGTCATGGTCTTTTCCAACTAGCAATAGAGGAAATAAACGCAAAATATGAAGAAGAAGAGCTCGTAGGGTGGGAGCAAGAGATTGAAATGTACAACATAGAGCGAGCCACCCCCACTACCAACATAGACTCTTGGTACACGGATGTGCACCAATACCTTAAGCATGGCACAGTGCCCTCTCACTTCTTCATGGTGTACGGAAAAGAATCTATTCTCCCACC
The DNA here is from genome assembly GCA_000404065.3 of Pinus taeda. Taxonomy (NCBI): domain Eukaryota; kingdom Viridiplantae; phylum Streptophyta; class Pinopsida; order Pinales; family Pinaceae; genus Pinus; species Pinus taeda. Next base: position 36,753 of record APFE030331212.1, on the reverse strand, counting down.
GAACATCTACTTTCCCACTCTCCAACTATCCCAAGAGTCCTAAGGAAAGCCATGTCTTTTAGCTTAGCATAGGATGGACACTTTGCACAAGCTATAGGAAGAAAGGTTGAAAGCTAAAGAATTTTTTTTATTTCACCAAAGTCATATCAAGAGGTGGCTTAATAGAAATTCTACAGGGAAAAATAGCTTTAGTGTGGGTGACTTAGTTTTAAAGTGGGATATGTCCCACGAGGACAAAGGCAAACACACTAATTTTCAGTCCCTGTGGATTGGACCATGCACAATACATGAGAATCTTAGTCAACACACATATCATATTCAATCACTTGACAAGAAGATTGAATCTCTCCCTGTCAATGACCAAGACTTAAAACAATATTACATAGAAGATCTAGGGTTGTTCCTCGCACTATGTACATAGTCTTTTGTTGGTTGTCGTTTGTTTCTTTGCTTGAATTTTGTGTTGTTTTTGTCATGTAAATAAGCGTTGTGCGTGATTGCATTGTGGCTTCTAAGTGTGTGTGTAGCTGAAGTCTAAAGAGTCTTGTGACACTACAACATTTGGCTAGCCTTCTATTTATATTCATTGTGTTGGTTACATCTTTTGGTCGATGAAGTTCCAACAAAAAATACGATCCATTCGTAAGGAGAATTTCGGCCCAACCATGAACCCATGGCTAGTCTAGAAACCTCATGCATATACTCAATTTTTCTACTGGTGTTCTCAAGCTTATCCAATTAGTAGAAATGGAGAAGAGGAAACTTTAAATGAGAAAACCTAAATAAGAGGTCTTTATATGCTTCTCTAAAGGAACAACCTCTTATGCTCTCAATAAGTTGGGATCCCTCTTCCATCCGAAAATAAATAAGTTCCAATGCAAAATTATCTTTAATAAATAAAGGAGAAAGAAGAGAAAGGCTTCCTACACAGAGAGGTGCAGCAAGCAACTCTGTCGGGGAATTGTCCAGGACTGCTGCCAGCGGATCAATGTTTGTGTTCCTATGTGACTTCGTCAGGGAAATTTCTAGGCCTGCTGGTAACGAAGCAACACCAAAGATGAAAAACTATACTCTAAAAATATTAAGCTCGCGAGCTAAACTAACCTTCCCATTTGAAATATTGTGATTTCGCTGAATCTTATGTTGTGTTCAACTAAGAAGGTATAGAAGGAACCATGTATACCCATGGGGTAAGTGGGAAGGCCAAAATGATCTGCATGATGAATCAATACTCCCTGAGGAACCAAGGCCCTACACAGAAGAAACTAACCAAGATAGAGAAGTTGGAATTCAACCAGTGCGTTGCCAAGTGTTGTAGCTACTACAAGACCCTCCAAAATTTTAGCTTGCACACAAATTTCAGAGCCTTCATTGGTCTTTCTATGATTGTTGCAAACACTCAAGCTCATTCCATGAGCTTTCTCAAAGTTCTTTGCCCCCTTTTTCTCGTTGGATTAACTGTCATCTTCGGTCATGTTTGATTGTTATGTAATGTTTGCAAGCCTTTTCTAGTGGTTTCGAAGGTCGGTCCTTGTGTAAATGAGTTGTCCTAACCATGTAAACATTTTTCACACTCGTACACAAAGTCTTAAGCGTTGTCGCACAAGTGTCGTCATAATCGTCCCAAAGTCTATCTTAAGTGTCGCACATGTCACATCTGGTCATGAGACAGTCACACATAAGGGAATGCTTTTTTTGTTTGTTTCAATGATATATGTTGTCATGTCGTCAAAGTATGTTAAGTGTGTGATCGTAGTTCAGGTTCATCACGAGTCCATCTCCCTCGCGCACTTAGCCATTTTTAGAAAACCTTCCCGACCTGGAAACTTAGCTTCATTGGGCCTTGACTGAGCTGCGCACTACGCAGTCTCAGCCCTCATTGATGTGACCTTGCTTCCTGGAACTATGTAGTGCACAATCATTGTCCTCCAGGGTTGTGGTTCTGTGTAATTCCAGAGTCCAACAACCTCCCTTGACCTCCAGAATTGTGCAGTTGTGCCTCCCAATCTTCCTTGAACTGCGCATTTCGAACCTTCAACCTCCAAGATTTTCCCTTTCATGTTGGAACTATGTAATGAACAAATATCCTAGCCTCCCTTGGCCTCCAAAACTGCACAGAGGCTTCCTCCTGTGCTCTTCCTTAAACCGAAGCTAACTACCCCTAGAAACTACACAGATTTTCCCTTCAGGCCTCTCTGTTGCCTAGTCCCCCTTGCCTCTTGAAACTGCGCAGTCTGTCCTCCAAGGTCCCATCCTGCAGTAACCACTTCCTAATTGAACTGCGAAATTCTAACCCTCAGTGGGCATTACGCAATTTTTCTCCTCAATGAGGATTGTGCAAAGAAGTTCCTTAGTCAAGCTTGGGTTGCACCCTACGTAGTATCAATGATCAAGCTCTCTCCATGTCAGCTACAACTAGACAATGAGCAATCTCAGAGCCCTTCCTCCCAGTCTGTGACTTGTCCTGGGCTCAGTTCATGGATAATAAAGCATCATCTTAGACTAGGTATTTTTCGGATTGATGTCATCCCATCATGAGTGAATTGCAAGAACATGTACACTATCAAGTCATGGCGAGATGATGAAGAAGGAGAAGAAGGAGGGCAGCATGCCTAAAGACTCACTTGTAGCTGAACTCATGAGTGGACCTTGTTGTAGAATTTTTTGGTTTTCATAAGATAAAATATTTGAAAAAATGTTAAGATAGGATATGGACATAATAATAGTGAATAGAATGTTTTTGAAAAAAATCTTGATGATGATGTCCATATCAAAGAAAATGTTAGGTTAGATGCTCTAAAAAATAAAGGAAAAAAGAAAATGTTAGGTTATAAAGAAAAGAAAACAAATAAACTCTGAAAGTGAGCAAGTCTAAATGCCACTACTATTTTTTCTACAAAATAATGGTTGTGTGCAGCTTGTCATAAATGCCACAACCCATGATAGTCAAATAGTTTAATCTTGACTGCTTCATGCTTTAAATTTGATGTTATAGTTAGAGAATAAAGATCTGGCCAAATTGTTTAATCTTGGCAGATCAGTAGTTAGGTAGAGAATAATAAGGTGCTCATTAGTTTAATCTGAGCCCTTGGATGTTATAAGGTTAGAATTAGATAGTTTGCTTTTGTAAAATAAAAAGAAAGGAAAAGGGTTTGCTAGCTTAAATGCACCCATTAAGTGAAGAAAAAATGATAGAATAAGCAAGGGGTAAGTAGAGAAAGGTTGCATAAGTATGATGACTGATTGGACAAAATGTACATTTATCATGTTTTACTATATGTTTCTATGTCCATGAGGCAATTACACAAAGCAAATGAAGGTCTAAAAGATCAATTAATTAACTTCCCTCATCCCATTCATCCCTACATTTACTAATTTTCCCCTTCCACCTTAATACAGTTCATATTCATTCATTTTCCATAAAAACCCCTTTTCCTAAGGTTAAAAATCCTATTTGCCTAGGAAAAATGAAAAACCCATGCTAAATCCCCTTTTACCCAAAAACCCACAAAAGTTGTTTAGCCTATATATATATATAACTTAATAAAAAGCATCATACTTAGTGTATTTCCCCTTTCCGCTCATGTTTCATATTAACACTAACTTATAGTATTAAACCCCTAAAATTTCCCTTTCCCGTATAAATTAATTCCCTTTAATAAAATACCCTGAAACCATTAGTTTTATTATAAAACTATGTATTTAATAAAATATCACATCGGTAGATCATAAGCCCTTCAACGTGAATGCACTCTCCCCGGAGTGCGATATGTGATTCTGATGGGTCCCGATCTAACGCAATATATATCACAATCCATTGCCATATTGCATCCACCCCTCATCGCAAGTCTTGACTGAAGCAATAACCCTCCGCCATTGCGATCTCTGATTGTGATGGGAACCCAGACCTGACGCAGTATTAACCATGTTTTATTCCACATCGCGTCTGACCCCTATCGCATTCCTTTGCAATGGGCCTTCCTCCACTAAACCGCAATTGTGATATGCGATAGGAAACCCGGACCCGATATCATTTATCCGCCCCAATTCATATTTTTTCAAATCCGCATTATCCTGTTTTGTGAAGGATTTCTTTGTTAAATCGTTTTTATGATTTAAACGAAGAAATAACCTAAACCTCCAATTAACCACTAATCTCAGTTTTAATCCATAAATAAAGCCATTTCTACCATAATCAATCGATTGGGCCCCACCGTGCTGCTCTTTCACTCCACCACTATCCGATCTAAGCCATTCAAATCCAATGATCCTCATTGATTTTGGGTTGGCTCTCTGTACAAGCATTACCTACCCGAAAAGCGGTATTCCACTCACCTCCCTTTGCTATGTGCCAGGCTCAGATTGTTTCGGGTGACCCCTCCCAAAACCGCCCATGCCTCATAAAGCGGGGCAAAGAAAACCAAAACCACCTCCCGCATAACGACAAAATGACCACTGTTCATTTGCCCCATATTTAAAAAAGAAAGTTGTTTCCCCGTTTAAATGCAAAAATCACTATTTTTCCTTTATTTCGCATGTTTTCACAGTAAACCCTCCATAAGCCTCTGCGACCAATTAAGCCATGGTTTAACCTTCCGATACACTCTGGACTCAATCCAATATCCTTCAAGCTTAATAAATCCATTAATGTCCTCCTCTGTCACCTATGTTTTTTTAACAATTTCTGTGTTTTGCAGGTAAAAACCCCTATTCTAGGCTTACAAAGAAAAAAGCCTGCATACAGTTTGAAGACAAATCTAAAAGGATTTACTATTGAAAAACACAGTAAAAACCTGAAATACACAGTAAAGGTTACTTAGCAGGGTCAAAGGATATTCACAGAGTTTAAAGGGTATCAGATGAAAGATCAAATGAAGGAATTCAGCAGCGTAAAGGATACAAACAATCAAGCAGCTTAAAAGGGAAAAATATCAAACAACAAAGCTAGCACAACCTGAAAAAAAGGGACAGCAAGAAGCAGTTCCACAGCTACCCCTATATTCTTGTATGAAGATCTTTCCTTTCCTAGAATAAATCTCAATCAGTTTTAGGATATTTTCTTAGTTTAATTACTGTATAAATAACTCTCTTCTTGAGTTGTTATGGGTTCGAAGTTCAAGGTTTATTATTCACTACTTGTTAAGTAGTGATTGTTCATTCTACTTTGAACCCGGTTGCACCTTTGAAGGAAGCCTTTGTAGACACTTGATGTACTCAGTCTTTCTGAAACCTTAATACAAAGCAGAGGATTCTAAATTTGGTTTCACACAGTTTGTGTTATCCTGTAGGTTTTTCCAGTTATCAATCATTATGTTTTTCTTCATATGCTTATGAATTATAGAGATATCTAGGTAGGAATAATTGTGTCTCAATTTATTCCTACAATCTCCTGAAGTGATCATCTATTAAGAGAATGGATTAATGAACTGTATGTTTAGCTAATCCCCTCTAATCAATAAATCATTAGCATCTTGTGTAAGCTTAAGTATACTGCCTTGAATCTTTGGAACATAGTTCAGAAGGTTTTCATACTTCTGATTGTTCTGTTTTACAGTCTGGAAACTGTGATAATCATATTATTTTCTATCTTCTTCTCACCAATATTTTTTATCTATATCACTGTGTAAAGCTTTATAGCAACCCTTTGCTGAGATATTAATATAACCCAAAGGATTAAATATTTCAATTCTACATCTGTCTTCATTCATTGGTATTCCAAAACTAAAACCAAAAACCCCCAAAACAATTATTTTAGATGCTCTGGCATTGGTAGCTGACCTACTACTATCTCAGAGGTACAACATCAGACTGGCGTCGTTGTCGGGGATTCGAATTTCATTTAAGTTTCCCTTGGAACAACAATATTCATTCATTCTTTTCCTTTAAGGTGATTAAATGGTTTAGAAAGGTCAAAATCATTCACTTAGGCGACTCCACACTCCCAAGCTGGCACCTTTTAAACATACCAGATCTCGTTCAGAAGCTGACATAGTTAGTCCTCTGTCAAATCCTGAAAGGCTTCTGAAAAAATCTAGTTCTAAAAGGGGACACCATCCATCATCTTCTTCCTCTTTAGTCCTACAGTCTGAAGAATTAGAATCATTTGACCCCTATGGTAATATCCCATCTGATCTTGATTACTCCCATTTATCACCTACGGTTGTTGAACTTCTAAATAGAGGAGTTGATTTTAAGTCATCCTACCTTATTCATTCATTAGAATTTCATCCAATACCCACATTACCATGAGGATCACCTAAAACAAAATCTGATTTGGGTGTTAATCTACCAAAATATAAACCCACAGATTTCATATCCCCTACCACCTATCATTTTCCTTCCATTTTTGACCAACTTGGAGCTTTTTCTTCTAAACAAACTAGGGATACCTTCTCTATATATTCCAATCCTCTCTTTGAAACAAAAGAAGGTATTCCTTTACAGGTCCCAAAGTTAGTTCTTAAGACTCCTTTGAAGTCTTTCAGGAGATCAACTCCTCCTTCACCTCCAACTAGTTCATCAACCCTAAATCACCATCTTCTTCCTCTACTTCTTCTTCATCCTCTAAATCCACACAGACACCTCATACTCCACCTGGACAACCTCATACACCTCCAGCACCTCATACACCACCTACTGTCATGGCTTTCTGACCTATTGTACAGGTCAAATATGTTGCCTTAGTCTTACCTAATAACCTTGATGCATTCCCAGCTGGATACTTAAAATACCTTCCCAAGTACAATAGAGAAACTGGTCCCTTAGCTGAGGACCACCTTCAAGCTTTCCTAGACTTTGCAGACAACATGAATATTGAACAAGAAAACATTTATATGAGATTGTTTGTACAGTCACTTGAAGGAAATGTGAGGATTCGGTTTAGGCAGTTACAAGCAGCTTCCATTAGAAATTGGGAAGAGCTTACAACCATATTTAAAAATCAATTGGGTGTGAAAAAAGATCCTCTTTACTTCCTCACATAATTTGAAGAGCTTAAAAGGAACTTCAGTGAACCAGTATCAGATTTTATCAAAAGATTTAATAAACTCTATCACAAAATTCCTGTTGATTGTAAGCCCCCTGTAGCAGCAGCTAAGTCTAGATTTTCTAAAGCCTTTGATGATGACTTTGTTGTTATGCTACGAGAGAGAACTTCAAGAACTCTTGAAGATATGAAAACAAACGCTATATAAGTGGAAGCAAAATAGGGCAGACTCAACTTCTTTAAAACTTAAGGAATAAAAGGCCCAAAGAAAACTCAAATCTATTCAAGAAGCCTCTAGTTCCTCTAAGACTAAATCAGAAGACTCAAAAATAGATGAAATAACATCTCTTCTTAGAAACCTATCAAATATGATTTCAAATATTGAGACCCAACCTAGGACAATACAACAAATAGTTACTGGACCCCAAAACCAAAACCAAGGTCAGTATAAAAGAAATCCACCACTACAAATTCTTCAAAGACCTAGCAATGATCAATAGGTTCCTACTCCTCTATTGATAGATGACCAACAACCTGATGATAATACTCTGACAATTACTAAAGATATTAATAGTATGGATTCTTCTTCCAATCAAACAGCCATCATTCCTCTCTCACAACAAAATCAGGTTCAAGAAGATCAGGAAGCTTCACAAGTCTCTAAATATCATGCTTTCTATGAATTTTTAATTGCAGAGTTAAACAAGAGGTATGATCTTAGGCCTAGGCCTGGTCCTGGGAGACCTCCAAAGGAAACTCCAATAATTGAACCATGTATCAAAACTGTTGAAGCTCAAACAACTCTTATTCAACCCTTAGATCAGTCAATTGATACTACCCAAACTGGTAAAAACATTTTGACTACATTTAATGTTGAAAAAGAATTAGAGAGCGTTAATATCCCAATTCCACTGTCAAAACTTTCTAAAAACCCTGGTTACAAAAGCCAAGTCACAAAATGGATACAAAATACCTCGGTTGATGCTGAAGGTGATGTCATAAGTCTGCAAGATGAAAAACCAGTATAGTTTTTGGCCCTAGTTCAGACATGATAGATGAGAGAGTGCCTCTTTTCTATGTAACTCTTAAAACAAATGATTCCATGTTGTATAATTGTATGCTTGATTCAGAATCATCACACAACCTTATGCCAAAATTTATCATGGATCATTTTAAACTTGACATAACTAAATCCTACCATGACCTGTACACCTTTGATTCTAAAAGGGTGCCCTATTTAGGATTGATCAAGGATCTAGTGGTTACCCTTTCCCAAATTCCAGTGAAAAGTGTAGTACTTGATATTGTTGTCACAGATATCCCTCCCAAATTTGGAATGCTCCTTTCTAGGTCTTGTTGTGCCAAATTAGGAGGAACTCTACAGATGGATATGTCATATGCTACTATTCCTATTTATGGAGGAGAGCAATTAAGATTATATAGAGAGGTAATATTTGTACATACTGTTTGTAAGACTGACCAAGCAAGGAACCATCCAATTTATGCAATAGATAAAGGCTTTGGTTGTTTTAAACTCACTTCAAATCAACATAAAGCTCAAGTCAAAATTGAAGAGGTAGTTCAAAGTCCTGAACCAAACCAAACTAATATTTGGAAACTCTTCTTTGATGGCCCTTGCACGAAAGATGGGGCAGGAGCTGGAGTAGTTTTAATTTCACCTGAAAAAGAAAATATAACCCAATCATGTAAATTAGACTTTGAAGTTACAAATAATGTGGCTCAATATGAAGCTTTCCTTTTAGGATTGCAATTAGCCAAAAGCCTAAAAGTTCAAAACTTAAGTGTTTTTACTGATTCAAAACTTATTTTTAAACAAGTAAGAAATGTTTGCTAGACCAAGCATCCTAGACTTAGGTCCTACCGAAATGAAGTATGGGATTCAGTTGAAAACTTCTTTGATTCTTTTAATTTGACTCATATTCCCATAGATAAGAATATTCATGCAGATGCCTTAGCTTTCTCAGCTAGCTCTTTTAAAATTCCTAATCATATTGATGTACTCTATCAAATACAAGTCAAATATAGGCCATCTATCCCAGATAATCTGAAACATTGGCAAATATTCGAAGATGATGAACATTTGAAATCATTTCTACAGGTAATAGATGATTTTTCATCTCTACAAATTGATGAAGATAGAACTGAAATAAATGAAAATGCAGATGGAAATGATACTTCAGATTTTAAAACCCAAATTGCTAATCATGACATTATTCAATTATCTAACAATTTTATTCCAAAAGGACTTATTCCTTAAGAAAAATTGTTTGATCAAAATAATGTCCTCTGAAACCCTCATTCCATTTGTTCAAAAGATGACATACAAGAGATTAACATTGGAACTGATGAAGATATCAAAAACATCAAACTATGTGCATCTCTAGACCCTGAGATCA
>APFE030331212.1:5182-26865 GCA_000404065.3 Pinus taeda | reverse complement strand
TAGTATAGGGACCTAACATGCCCCTCTCCTTCAAAAAGTGTTGTCCTCAACGCTTGAGTAGTTCTTGATGCTTCTCTAAATTCTTGTCCTCCCATGTGGAATCTTCAGCGGGTAAGTTCTTCCACTTGATGAGATACTCTGAAATTGATCTATTTCGTAGCTTTTGATTTCTTGGTTCTATGACCGCTTTAGGTTCCAATATGATTTTTCCGTCCTTGTCAAGTTCTGGAAATATTGTTTGAACTAGGATCTTCTGCAACTTTTGAATGAGTGGCCACGCTTCTTCATCTTTCTTTCGCTCATACCTTGATTCGTTTATCCAATTTGGTTGGATAATAGAAATGGCACACAACAATGCTTCCACATCCTCATCCTTTCTTGCGAGTGCATCTGCCACAACATTTTGCTTCCATTTTTTGTAGATGATTTCAAAGTCATACCCCAACATCTTTGTGACCCATTTTTGTTTATCTTCAGAGGATAATATTTTTTCTAAAAAATATTTAATACTATCATGATCTGTTTTTACCTTGAAGTGTCTTCCCATTAGGTAAAGTAGACATTTCTTAAGTGTGTGTAGTATTGCCAACATTTCCTTCTCATAAGTATCTTTCTTGAGGGACATTTGTTTGTGCGTATGTAACCATAAAAATATCTAGTCGCCTACATCAAAACTTCTTTCATTGTGATGTTGATATGCCTGTTGTTTCATTCGATTCTGCACCAAAGTGACGTTATCCTTTAAAAGTTGGATAACTTGTTGTTGATGCTCGATGTGATCTTTCACTGTTTGAACCTTCTTCTTCTTGATATGTCCTTCTATATTGATAGTTTGAGTGGCAATTTCATCCAATGCATTACAAGATATGGTCGGATTCATTTCTTCTTTCTCGATGTGATCTTTCACTTCTTGAACCTTTTTCTTATTGATATGTCCTTCTATCTTGAGAGTTTTAGGAGTGGTAATTCTTTCCAATGCTTTACATGATATGGTCAAATTCATTTCTTCTTTCTCTGGGGTTGGTTCCTGGTGTATATACTCTTCTTTTGACGTTTCTTGATCCCTTTCTTCCTCCTCTACACAATCAATGTAAAATAATTTCTTCTCGACACGCTTATGACTTTTAATGTATTTGTTATCACAATTGTAACAAAGCCCTTTTTCTCTTTTTTCTTCCAATTGTTGTGGTGTAACCCTTGTAGGTTGTGGAAGGTTAGGAGAAACAACACTTCCATATTTATAGTTGTGAGGGGTATACTTCCTTGTTGCCATAATTTTGCTTTCAATTTTTCTTGCCAACTCGAATGCCTCCCCCAATGAATCAAGTTCCCAAAAACGAACCTCATGTTGAACGTTATCCTTTAAAGTCTCTATGAAGACATCAACCCTTTGCTTCTCTGGAATATCATTTATCCTTATATTCAATTTTTGAAAGTCCTCAATGTGCTCTACCATTGAACACTTTTCTTTGAGATTTATCAATTGGCTAAAGAAGGTGTTTTTCTTTGTATCCTCATAATGTGCTATCATTTCCTCCATGAAAATTGATCACGTAACAAGTTGTTTACGAGAACAAAGCCCTTTATACCATAAAAATTGATATGGTTCTAAATATAAAGATGCAATTCATACCTTTTGTAATAGTGGTACACCATGTAGATCAAAATATTGCTCCATCTGAAGTATCCAATTTACCGGATCCTTGCCACCAAACTTCCTCATGTCGCCTTTTCTTGATTTTAGGAGTTCGATCTTGAAACAACTATAACTCTGTAATTTCGGCTCTACCAGCTCTGAAATTTCGACCTATAGTAGCCCATTGTGTCCTCCTACCAATGCCACCAGTCTGATCAAAATTGGATTCTCTAAGAAAGAGTTATGCACAATCTCCCAAGATGGCCTGATTATATACCCTTTCAGAAGAGCTAACTTGTATGAAGTGCCACGTGTCACTATTTTGACCTTTTAATCTAAAAAATATACACAGGAAACTACAGTCCGTCCTCTTTCTGTAACTTCTTATGAAATTTCAATCTGATGCTCAAAACAAAAGTTATGATGATTTTTCCCAGGTCACCTATTTGGAATGTAATTCGGGAGTCTGCAAAAAGGCCAACTTCCTCAGATCATTTCTCCACAAATATAGCGCAAAAAGATCTGAAATTCAGACCCGAGGTTTAGAACGAGTTTGACCAAAATGGGTTTTTTTTGTAGCATCTGAAATGTCGCAGAAAAAAAGTTATAGCGTAAATTCCACGATGACCTGTTTAGAGCAGCGAAACCCTAGAATCCAAAGCTCTGATACCAAATGTTATGAAATCAACTCACAAAAAGATAGAAAAGAGAGATGAATGCTTTAGAAATAAGCCTCTTCGAGGGGGAAACCTCCTTTACATTACACAAATGAACAATTCTTAGATGATACAAATGACAAGATCTCCTTTCTATATATAGGAGTCTAAGGGGTCATAATATAATCAGAGCCGACATAACAATAATAATGTAAGGGCACAAAAATAACAATAGTGGGCTTCTATGGGCCACAATAATAACAATATGGGGACTACATGGGCACAACAATATAATAAGGGGGTTCTACTGATAACAATAAGGGGTTACACCAGTAGTATATGGACCTAACAAAGTTACTACAAAATTATAAGGATGTTTTTTCTTAGACTTATGCTGATCTAAAGACCGATGATACTTCATTAATACAGCATAATATTCCTCTGAAGCCAGAAAAACCTTATCAACAGAAACTTAGAAGGATAAATCCAGCCCTTCTACCAATTGTAGAAAGGGAGATTAAGAAAATGCTAGATGCTCAGATCATCCTCCCTCTTAGATATTCTAATTGGGTTGCAAATCTAGTTCCTATTAGAGAGAAAAATGGAGAAATAAGACTCTGTGTGGATTTTAGGAATTTGAACAAGGCATCATTCAAAGATAATTATCCTTTGCCAAAAATGGATCAATTACTTCAAATGGTTTCAGGAGAACAAAGACTTTCTATGCTTGATGGTTTTTCAGGTTACAATCAGGTGAATGTTGATACAGCAGACAGAGAAAAGGCAACCTTTACTACACCCTGGGGTACATTCATGTATGCTAGGATGCCATTTGTCTTAACCAATGTTGGAGCAACATTTTTGAGAGATATGGACATAGATTTTATGGGTCAGGTAAATAAATTTATGGTTATTTATCTTGATGACATAACTGTTTTTTCTAAATCTGATCAGAAACATCTAAAGCACTTGATGAAGGTTTTTAACAAGTGTAGAAAATTTGGAATATCATAGAACCCTAAGAAGTCTTTGTTTGTTGTCAAAGAAGGAAAATTGTTGGGCCATATAATTTCAAAGGAGGGAGTAGTAATTGACCCCAAACGAGTATCTGCCATTGAAACATTGACCTTACCTAGAAACAAGAAGGAGATTCAAGCTTTTCTAGGCAAGATTAACTTTCTAAGGAGGTTTATTCCAAATTATGCAAAGACTGTAAAAGATATAACTGGCATGCTCTGAAAGGACCATGAAGTCAAATGGACTCCCTCTTTTAGGCATGCATTTGAACAAATAAAAAAGGCTATCTCTAAATCTCCCACCTTAGCCAGCCCTGATTATACTAAGCCATTCAGTATTTTCTCTTTTGCCTCTGAAACAACCCTTGTTGTCGTTCTATTACAGAAAAATGAAGATTCCCATGACCAACCCATAGCCTTTTTCAGCAAGGTTATGAGAGATGTGGAGCTTAAAAATGACATCATTGAGAAGTAAGCCTATGCCCTCATTCAAGCCCTAAAATCATTCAAAATGTATGTCTTACATTCACCCATTACTGCTTATGTCCCTAATAGTGCTGTGAAAATTGTCCTAACCCAACCAGACACTGATGGGAAAAGAGGTAGATGGGTCACTCAAATCCTGGAGTTTGATCTAACTATCAAGACTACCAAGCTAGTAAAAGGTCAAGGATTAGCCAAGCTTCTAGCTGAATCCAGCTGCAAAGTACTTGGAACTAATTCTGTTTTAGAAATACAAGGGAAGAATACACAAGAACCTTATGTCCTTGCAGATGGGGAGAATCCACAAGAATCTTCCCTTCATCCTCAAGGGGAGAATCCACAAGAACCTTCCTTTCATCTTAAAGGGGAGAATCCACAAGAACCTCTACCTTCAGAGCAGACCATTCCTATACACATTGATGAAAAATTCTTGTTGTCAAACTGGTATCAAGATATTGTAAATTTCTTGATCCATTTTGAGTATCCAGCTTCATTCTCCAAAACCCAGTGTAAAACCCTTAAGTTGAAATCAGTCAAGTACTCCATTATAAATGCAAATTTATACTGGAAAGATCCACTGAATATTTTTTTATTCTGTTTAACGGAATCAGAAACTGAAGGAATCATTGATCAGTTTCATACAGGGTTTTGTGGGGGACATTATGTTTGGGGAGCAACAGCATACAAGATTCTGAGGGAAGGATTTTATTGGCCCACATTGTTCTTACAAGTAGGGGCAAAGGTCAGCTCTTCCACTCGTTCCATCAATAGTTTCAACACCTTTTTCTCAATGGGGATTAGATTTTGTTGGAGAAATTCACCCCACTTCAAGTAATCAGCATAGATGGATCCTCACTGCAACAGACTACTTTACTAAATGGATCGAGGCAATTCCAGTCATAAATGTTACTGATTCAGTGCTAATTAAGTTTATTGAGGAGAATATCTTATCTAGATTTGGTTGCCCAACTCAAATTTTCACTGACAATGCAACAGCTTTTTCTAGTGTTAAAATGATTGAATTTTGCCAAAAATATCAGATTTTGTTACATCATTCAACTCCATACTACCCTCAAGGTAATGGCCTTGCAGAGTCATCAAACAAAAGCCTGGTAGAGGTAATAAAAAAGACTCTAGTTGATCATAAGAAGAGCTGGGATTCACATTTGATTTATGCAGTATGGGTAAACAGAATTACTCCAAAGAGATCAACTGGCAAATCTCCATTTCAGTTAGTCTATGGGAAAGATGCAATTTTCTCTACCAATTTGGCCTTCATTGTTTTAAAATTCCTGTAGAATTCTATAGATGAACTTGATGATTTTTCAAGAAGAATAAATCAAATTATTGAACTTAATGAAAACAAAGATGAAGTTCAATACAAATGGATGAAATATCGGAATAAGCTGAAGACCCTGTTTGACAGAAGATCTAGGGAAAGGAACTTTAAGGAAGGTGATCTAGTTCTAAGATGGGATGCCAAGAGAGAAGAGAAAGGAAAGCATGGCAAATTTGACAATCTATTGTTTGGACCTTTAGCAATTGCTGAAGTGAAGGATAACAACACTTTTGTACTGCAGAATCTTGAGGGGCTATATTCCACTTATCCTGTAAATGGAAGGTTTCTCAAACATTACATTCAGTACTAAGAAGTTGAAATAGTTTTCATTGTAAATACTCTGGTTTTCTTTTACCTTTCAAGACATAAATGTGATTTTCTTTACAACAAGGTCTCCATAGCCCGAGGAGAAGGCACATGGATCTACAGGTTCTCTGCATTCTACAGGAGAAAGCAGTCCCCATTTGGAGCCAATGTTGTAGCATTTTTTGGTTTTGATAAGATAGAATAATTGAAAAAATGTTAACATAGGATATGGACATAATAATAGTGAATATAATGTTTTTGAAAAAATTCTTGATGATGATGTCCATATCAAAGAAAATGTTAGGTTAGAAAGAAAAGAAAACAAATAAACTCTTAAAGTGAGCAAGTCTAAATGCAACTATTATTTATTTTGCAAAATAATGGTTGTGTGCAGCTTGTCATAAATGCCATAACCCATGACAGTCAAATAGTTTAATCTTGACTGGTTCATGCTTTAAATTTGATGTTATAGTTAGAGAATAAAGATTTGGCCAAACTGTTTAATCTTGGCAGATTAGTAGTTAGGTAGAGAATAATAAGGTGCTCATTAGTTTAATCTGAGCCCTTGGATGTTATAAGGTTAGAATTAGATAGTTTTCTTTTGTAAAAAAAAAAAAGGAAAAGGGTTTGCTAGCTTAAATGCACCCATTAAGTGAAGAAAAAATGATAAAATAAGCAAGGGGTAAGTAGAGAAAGGTTGTAGAAGTATGATGACTGATTGGACAAAATGTACATTTATCATGTTTTACTATATGTTTCTATGTCCATGAGGCAATTATACAAAGAAAATGAAGGTCTACAAGATCAATTAATTAACTTCCCTCATCCCCACTCATCCCTACATTTACTAATTTTCCCCTTCCACCTTCATACAGTTCATATTCATTCATTTTCCATAAAAACCCCTTTTCCTAAGGTTAAAAATCCTTTTTGCCTAGGAAAAATGAAAAACCCATGCTAATCCCCTTTTACCCAAAAACCCACAAAAGTTGTTTAGTCTAAGTATTGATATGTGTGTGTGTGTGTGTGTGTGTGTGTGAAGGCAAATAACTTAATAAAAAGCATCATACTTAGTGTATTTTCCCCTTTCAGCTCATGTTTCATATTAACACTAACTTATAGTATTAAACCCCTAAAATTTCCCTTTCCCATATATATTAATTCCCTTTAATAAAATACCCCAAAACCATTAGTTTTATTATAAAACTGTGTATTTAATAAAATATCGCATCGGCGGATCACAAGCCTTTCAACGTGAATGCACTCTCCCCGCATTGTGATATGCAATTCCGATGGGCTCGGACCCGACGCAATATATATCACAATCCATTGCCATATCGCATTCACCCCTCATCGCAAGTCCCAACTGAAGCAATAACCCTCCACCATTGCTATCTCCGATTGTGATGGGAACCTGGACTTGACGCAGTATTGACCATGTTTTATTCCACATTGGGCCCCTATCGTATTCCTTTGTGATAGGCCTTCCTCCGCTAAACTGCGATTGCGATATGCGATAGGAAACCCAGACCCGATGTCATTTATCTACTCCAATTCATATTTTTTTAAATCCACATTATCATGTTTTGCGAAGGATTTCTTTGTTAAATCGTTTTTATGATTTAAACGAAGAAATAACCTAAACCTCCATTTAACTGCTAATCTTAGTTTTAGTCCATAAATAAATCCATTGCCGCCATAATTAATCGATTGGGCCCCTCTGCGCTACTCTTTCACTCCACCACTCTCCAATCTAAGACATTCAAATCCAACGACCCTTAGTGATTTCGGGTTGGCTCTCTGTACGAGCATTACCCACCCAAAAAGCGGTATTCCACTAACCTCCCTTTGCTACGTGTCAAGCTCAAATCGTTTCGGGTGACCCCTCCCAAAACCGCCCACGCCTCATAAAGCGGTGTGAAGAAAACCAAAACCACCTCCCACATAACGACAAAATGACCACTATTCATTTGCCCCATATTTCAAAAAGAAAGTTGTTTCTCTGTTTAAACGCAAAATTCACTATTTTTCCTTTGTTTCGCCTGTTTTCACAGTAAACCCTCCATAAGCCTCTGTGACCAATTAAGCCATGGTTTAACCTTTCGATACACTTTGGACTCCTTCCAATATCCTTCAAGCTCAATAAATCCATTGATGTCCTCCTCTGTCACCTATGTTTTTTTAACAATTTATGTGTTTTGCAGGTAAAAACCCCTGTTCCAGGCTTACAAAGAAAAAAGCCTGCATATAGTTTGAAGACAAATCTAAAAGGATTTACTGTTGAAAAGCACAGTAAAAACCTGAAATACACAGTAAAGGTTACTTAGCAGGGTCAAAGGATATTCACGGAGTTTAAAGAGTATCAGATGAAAGATCAAATGAAGGAATTCACCAGCGTAAAGGATACAAACAATCAAGCAGCTTAAAAGGGCAAAATATCAAACAACAAAGCCAGCACAACCTGAATAAAAGGGACAGCAAGAAGTAGTTCAACAACTACCCCTATCTTCTTGTATTAAGATCTTTCCTTTCCTAGAATAAATCTCAATCAATTTTAGGATATTTTCTTAGTTTAATTATTGTATAAATAACTCTCTTCTCGAGTTATGGGTTCGAAGTTCAAGGTTTATTATTCACTACTTGTTAAGTAGTGACTGTTCATTCTACTTTGAAATTGGTTGCACCTTTGAAGGAAGCCTTTGTAGACACTTGATGTACTCAGTCTTTCTAGAACCTTAATACAAAGCAGAGGATTCTGAATTTGGTTTCACAAAGTTTGTGTAATCCTATAAATTTTTCCAGTTATCAATCATTATGTTTTTTTTCATATGCTTATGACTTATAGAGATATCTAGGTAGGAATAACTGTGTTTCAATTTATTCCTATAAGCTCCTGAAGTGATCATCTATTAAGAGAATGGATTAATGAACTGTCTGTTTAGCTAATCCCCTCTAATCAATAAATCATCAGCATCTTGTGTAAGCTTAATTATATTGCCTTGAATCTTTGGAACGTAGTTCAGAAGGTTTTCATACTTATGATTCTTCTGTTTTACAGTCTCGAAACTGTGATAATCATATTATTTTTTGTCTTCTTCTCACCACTATTTTTTATCTATATCACTGTGTTAAGCTTTATAGTAGCCCTTTGTTGAGATATTAATATAACCCAAAGGATTAAGTATTTCAATTCTACATCTATCTTCATTCATTGGTATTCCAAAACTAAAACCAAAAACCCCCAAAACAATTATTTTAGATGCTCTGGCATTGGTAGCTAACCTACTACTCTCTTAGAGGTACAACAGACCTGTCAAAAGCAAGAAAAGGGACACAAGTCTACGACCACCTTCCAAGACCGAAGATCATTAAATACCCTGCATCACCAAGCTATGTGGAGGAGAAGAGAAAGCATATCCAAGAACACATCTAGAACCCAGCAGCAACAATGACTTGACATTGCCACATCATCAACCCAGTCCATGTCAATAATGTCATGTCAATTCTTGTCATAAGTTTTCATATGCCACATCACTATTGTGGACTATGTATATTGTAATCAAATGTATTGTAAAGTGGAATTCTAAAGGACACACATGAATATGAAGAGTCATGTAAGTTGAACAGTCATGAGGATAGTCAAAGAGTCACAAGGGAAAATCATTACCCCTTTGGTTATATATACCCCCTCATTGTACGAGAAAATGACTTTTCACCTTGGCTCCTCCCGCAAGGCATTAGAGAGATCAGCTAGTACTTTGAGGAGCAAGGAGTGGCTCCAATCTCCCACTACTGGGGCTAGTGATGCACAATGTAAATATGTGTCTTGGAAATTTTGCTTAATAACAGAAGCCTTCTAAGGAAAACACATTCTTCATGCATGAACTATGAATGTTTGTAAGACTATTATGTGGACTTTTGTATTTCATGTTTGCTTTCACATGTACTAAGATAGTTGAACTATTTTGGTTACTTTTGTGCTTATCTTGTTAAGAATGTGTTGTAATGGTTTTTATCATTGTCTCGTCCTTGTGGACTATTCCGAAGGATACTAGACATATCTTTCCTTGTTTATTGGTTATAACAATTGTTGCATCCACCATGGACTATTCCGTTGGATGTTAGATGAATATTCCTTTGTTTGTCGGTTGTAACGAACATCACATTCATTGTGGACTATTTTGTTTGATGTTGGACAAGTCCTCCTGGTTCATGTGTGTCTCTTTCTGGGTGGTATTATTACCTCTCACTTAGAGGCTCACTTTTCTCTCCCCCTTTGCAATAGAAGAACCTCGACACAATTACACTGCACACTCACCAGGCACACTCCCCTTGCTTTTCGAAGATACCATTGCATCACTCTCTTGTGCTAACAATTATAGTCAAGGAAAATCTTTAAGGATTTGGCAACCGAGCCTTTATACCACATGGGACTCTTACACCAAAAGGTGTGAGGTATGATTGGGACTTCATATCGGGGAGATCCCATGAATGTTGGCGGGTCCAACACCGTCAACAGAAGGGGAGGCTCTCATCCCATGTGTGTGGATGCTTTGAGTTGTACATGCGCAAAATGTGTATGATGTTCCTGTTGACAACCTCTGTCTGGGCATCAGTTTGGGGATGGAAGGTTGTAGACTTAGCGAGTTTGGTGTCCAGCATCGACCAAAAACAGGACCAAAATGTATTGAGGAACCTGATGTCTTGATCTGAGATGATAGACTGTGGGATCCCAAAGTGTACCCACACTCGTTCAAAGAAGAGTTTAGCAGTGGCTTCTGCTGTGATATTGTCTTGCAGGCCGCCATAATGGCCATCTTTGAGAACCTGTCGACGACCACAAAAACACAGTCGTTTCCATAATTAATAGAATGAAGGCCCGACATGTAATCCATGGAGATGGATTCCCAAGGTCGACTAGGGGTAGGCAGCGGATTAGAGAGGCCTTGCTTCTTGATGGTCGGTTTGACAATGGTGTGGGCAGTGTAGGATCTGATGTACTTACCGACATCATGTCAAAGATTCGGCCAATAGAAATACTTCTGTAGTGCTGCCACTATTTTCTCGACCTTGAAATTCCCATTAGCCAGACTGTAGTGTGCTTCCCAAATCATATTGGCACGCTCTCTTGAAGGAACACAAAGGTGACCCAGGTGGCATAACAGGGCATCCTCGAGGTGAAAATCTGGAACATGTTGATCCTCCAAGAGTGTCTGGTATGTGTGGCCAAATTCTGGGTCGCTTTTGTAGAGAAGTGGCCAATCAGAAGTCTTGTGCCCACAAGAGTTGAGCACGGTGGTTAACTCTGTGATCGGTGGTTGACTGAGGCAATCTGCAACATTATTGTTGCTGCCCTTCTTATACTTGATATTCAAATGGAATTGTTGCAGGTATGTAGACCACTTCTGATGGCAATCATTCTGCAACTTCCCTTGCGTCTGTATGAAATGTGGGGGCCGGTGGTTTGTGTGGATGACCATTTCCTTCCCCAAAATGTAATGCTTCCATTGTCGGTAGGCCAGTACAATGGAATACATCTCTTTGTCATAAGTGGGATACTTCTGGACTGTGTCTGAAAGTGTCTCACTATGATATGCCACTGGATGCCCGTGTTGAGTAAGGACTGCCCCAATAGCATAGTCAAAGGAATTTGTCTCAATCTCAAATGGTTGTTGCAAGTCTGGTAATGCGAGCACTGGTGGCCAGCAGAGGCAATGTTTTAACTCTGTGAATGCCTTCTGTTGAGATTCAGACCAAAAGAATTTTGGTTTTGCTCCTCCCTTGGTGACTTGACTCAAGGGCCAAGTGATATGAGAAAATCCCAACACGAACCTACGGTAGAAGTTGGCAAGACCCAAAAAGCTGTAGAGCTTTGTCAAAGTGGTTGGAGATGGCCAATCCCGAATGACTTGGATATTGGATGGATCCACATGCACCCCCTATTCATCAATAATGTACCCTAAATACTAAACTTGGGTCATGCCAAAAGTGCATTTCTCCAAATTGGCACATAACTTGTGTTGTCGCAGTGTTTGGAGAACCTGTCAGATGTGGTGGAGGTGCTCTTCCCAACTCTTGCTGAAGATCAGGATGTCATCCAAGTATACTACTACAAATGAGTTGGTGAATGGCTGCAAGATGTCATCCATTAGCCTCATGAAGGTTGCAGGAGCATTCGTCAACCCAAAAGGCATAACCAACCATTCGAAAAGGCCCTCCTTGCTTTGAAGGCAGTCTTCCACACATCGGAGGGTTTTATTGGTACCTAGTGATATCCTGACTTAAAATTGATCTTGCTGAAATATTTTCCCCCTTCATTTGGTCCAAAAGGTCATCAATCTGTGGGATCGGGTACCTATTATGGACAGTGATCTTGTTCAGCACCCGATAGTCAATACAGAGTCTCCAAGTCCCATCCTTCTTCTATACCAACACGATTGGGCTCCCATAGGGCGATGAACTCGGTCGGATGTGACCTTTCTGCAGTAGCTCTTGAATCTGCCTCTTGATTTCATCATTCTCCATAACAAAGCGTCGATAAATTGGTCCATTGGGCAGTGGTGTGCCTGGGGTCAGATCGATGGAGTGCTTGACCTGACAATGCAGAGGAACCCCTACGGGTGAGGTGAAGATGTCCTCGTACTCCTCCACGACCTTGTCCATCCATAGTTGTTGTGTGGAGGGGCCCTGTCTGGAGGACGTGGCCATCGTCTTCTTCTTTCCTTAAGGGCATACCATCAGGAAAACAAATTTCCTGATTTTGGAAACAAGCTTACTCCATTTTTTTGTAGTAACCAAAGAGATGGTGATAGGCGGTGCTACCTCTGGTATCTTGTACAACTTATTTCCCAAAGTAAATATAACAGCACGAGGCCTTGATTCATACACAACGTGTTGCTTCCATAAGTATGGTTGGCCTAATAATACATCACAAACATCAAGGGGAGTAACGTCACACAATACCTCATCCGTGAAGGGCTTGATGTTGTATGGAAGGTGATACTGCTAGCTCACGCGAAGATCTCGTACTTGGTGAAGCCACCCGAAGGTGTATGATTGTGGATGTGCTTGGTCGGTAAGCCCAGCCACTTCACAACCTCTGCTGAAATGAGGTTCTTTTGGCTCCCACTGTCGGCAATGAACTGTAGCGGGGAGCCCTTTACCCACATTTGGGAGTGGAAGAGGCGTTCCACCTCCTCTAGATCTTGGGGTTCCTCCTTTTGGATCTTCGTGGTGGCAACGATAGCATTGGGATCTGCATCGATAATTTGCTTCCCTTTGTCATTCCCCTTGTTAGGTTCTGAGTCAGAACATGCATCTGATTCTGAAACCTTTAGCTCAGCCACTAGTGACTACTTGGCCCGACACTCACTTGTGTTGTGAGTGGAGCTCTTATGGAACTCACACCACTTTCTCGTGTCCTTTTTTGGCTTCGCGGCGCTGTTCTTTGCTTGTGGCTTTGGCGGGTTTTCTTGGGCTGCCCCACCTTGGCTTTGTCCTTTGTTCTGTAGTTTGGGGGCACCTTTCCCTTGCTTCAGATTCGCAGATCCAAAGCCTTGCTTCTTATGTTTATACTTTTGCTCGATCTTGACAGCATATCAGTAGGTCATGCCGAGCGAGGAGATGTTCAGGAATTCTATTTCATCGTGGATGTACCTGTGTAGGAAGCCGTGGTATTTGAGTACCAAATGCTGCTCTGAATCATTGATACCCAACTTTGTGCGAAGGGTATGGAAAATATTGGTAAAATCTGGCACGTCTTGGTCCATTCCTTGCCGCAACGTGGTCCACTTTATGTATTGATCCTCATAGCTTTCGACAGGGTAGTACTACTCCTTGATGGCAGCTCGAAATGAATTCCAAGTGGGTGTGGCTAAAAACAATGAGGCCGTACTTTCATCCTTCTACTCGTAGTAGGTTTCCCACCAGTCCTTGACGTGGGGGGTAGCTTTGAGAAGGGCGAAAGTAATCTTTTCCCAGTCGGAAAAATCATGAACAGAAAAAATACCCTTCTAGCAAATTTAACCATTTATCTACGGTGTCTGCATCTATCTGACCCTCAAATATGGGAATGTCAAAGTTAACTTGTACCTTAAAGGGTGTGGCGCTTCCACAGTAGCTGCTGGAAGTAGATGTGTTGCACTTGGGTAGCCGCTGAAGGATCTGGGCAAAGTTGTCCATCATCGTGTTCCTTTGTCGCTTGAGGGCCTCTTCGAGCAAGATTTTGATAGGATTTCCTGCCCCCTCGTCTTTATTTACATCCACCATGGGAGGTCGTCGAGATTTGTGAGGTTGTTCTTGCAAAGGTTCAACTAGTTCAAGCCCTAACTCCTTATATCCCAACCTCATTGGGGACATGCAAAGAAAAACAGAGAAAGAGCAAACTGCTCTGATACACTGATCTGGATTTAAACAGGAATGCAACAAATTATAGATATAATCATACATACAGAGATGTAGCTTAAATAATACTTCATTTCATTACTATAAAATACTGAAATATACTTAGAAACAGAAATGGAAATAAACTAGCTAGGGCAATGGTAGCTTATCTCTAAGAAGAGATGTGGCAGCTACATGCCTCTGAACTATATTACAATGAGGCTCGAAGGCCTATTTATTGTTGAGAAACAATGGAAACCCCTAAACAACCAAAAACCTAACCCTGGGAGATGAAGCGCCAAACTATGGGCCCCGTTTTGGGTAAATTGGTACATCAACTTCCCGAGGTCGTAACTTTGGCATACGATCTCCGTTTGATGCGCACAATACCTCGCTAGAAAGATCTATCCGAGGACTACAACTTTGGGAAGAAAAAATTCAATCCATGGACCCATGTTTCTCCCAGTGTTCCCAAAAAACATCGTTTAGGGCCTCAAAATGGCTCTAGAAGTTCAGGACCTGAAAAAATTGATAAAAATAGTAAATTGTGCTACAATTAAAGAAACTGAAAAATTGAAAGAAACAATGGTGGGGGTCCAAGTGGAATTGGCGAGTGGCCACCAATATCCACCTAGATCATTAAGGAGCAGGATCTATCTGTCTTATAGTGATGAATTGAAGAAGCTTATTTTGAAAGAGTTTCATGTCAAGCCATATTCAGGCCACACAAGATACCAAAAGACTTTGAAAATAATCAAGAAGTTCTATTATTGGCCTAATTTGAAGAAAGAGGTGGTTGAGTTTTTTGCTAAGTTCTTAGACTATCAACAGGTGAAAGTTGAATACAAGCATCCAATTGGTTTGTTGCAGCCTATTATGATTCCAGAATGGAAATGGGACGTCATTTTCATGGATTTCATTACAATATTTCCAAGGAAATCAAGGAAGCATGACTCCATTATGGTTGTGGTTGACAAGTTCAACAAGGTAGCTCACTTCATTGCGATAAAGTCTACTAATTCAGCTAGTGAAGCGGCTCAAGTATTCATTAAGAAGATAATGAGGTTGCCTAGAGTTCCCACGAGGATTATATCATATAGAGATGCCAAGTTCACTTCCAGGTTATGGAAGGAGTTGTTTACAGGCTTAGGTATAGAGTTAGCCTTTAGTACAACTTATGATCCGTAAACAGATGGACAAACAAAGAGGTTTAACAAAATTGTTGAGGATATGTTGAGGATGTATGTCATGCATCAACAAAGAAAGTGGGAGGAGTATCTTCCATTGGTGGACATGTATTATTTCTTGTAATGCGCGGGGCGCAAACATTTGACACGCATATATATATATATATATATATATACATATCGATTTTTTTGGATGGATCTTTTACATGTGATGATGTTGTAATTATGCTATGCAAATGTATCAGTTGCATAACATGGGACCCATGCGTTTTTGTATTTTTATATGCTTATGTTTATCCCTAGATGGATCTTGTACATGTGATGATGTGTTTTATATGCTATGCGACTGTTGGACACATATGTAATCTAATGTATCTAGTGCATAACAAACGACCCATTGGAACGTATTTACACGCATATAATTTATACAAAATTTTATTTTTTATACAAGCTTAAAAGCACGTGGCATACATGCAAACTATGCTTGATGGGAAGTGAAACAGGCGTGCCCCCAAACATCGTGTATCAATGTGATGTATCAAACCGAGGTATATGCCCCCCAAGCTTCAATCCATTGAAAATGGGTTGAAGGTTGAGCAAATGGTTATGTGTCCGAAAAACACGAACACACGTTTCATTGTTTTAACGAGGTTGACATTATGAATATGAACTATCCTCGAAATAAACAGTTTCATTATTTTAACGAGGTTGAGACATTGACAAAACTATCCTCGATACTTGTTTCATTGTTTAACGAGCTTGACACAAGATCAGGAACTATGCTCGACACTTGTTTCATTGTTTAACGAGCTTGACACAAGATCAAGAACTATGCTCGACAACTCTGCTCGGCCGTGTATTCGACGGCCTCTCCCCGGTCAGTGAAGCAAAGTCTGATGCACAAACAGGGCTTTGCTTCTTCTTCGACTGGACCGTTCATTTTTTAAGGAGCTTGACATAGGAGGATGAACTATGCTCCGACCAATCATGTTTCATTTTTTAACGAGGTTGCCACAAGATCAAAACCATCCTCGAGATTCCTTGTTTCATTTTTTAAGGAGCTTGATAGAGGGAAAAACTATGCTCCGCCCAGTCTTCATCATAATGAAGAGGAAGCCGGGGCTTCTAGGAGTGGCACTCCCGATGGGAGATCAAAGCCGTGGAGACTGGGATTTAATGCCCCCAAAGCACTAGTGACGATGTCGGTAGTGCTGGATAGAGGCGTGGGAAAGGTACTCACATAGTTGACCTGCGAGGAGGCAGAGACAACTGGCGGATGAGAACCGGGAGGAGGTGACAACGGCAGAGGGGGGCTAAAGAATGATAATTGGTTAATAGTGACAATCCTTCCGTTGTGTGGAAAGCAGACCACACGGAAAAGCGAAGAAACGATAGCCCCCATGGCATAAATATAGTCACGACCAAGGAGAAAATTGTTACCAAGAGCACTTTGGATAACCATTACGTCTATATAGACGGTTTTGCCCCCCAGAGTAATAGGTAGCTGTGGGAGGATTCCTAAAGATTGACATGCTCTTCCGTCAAAAGCCAGCAGAGTATGCATGATCGGCTTAAGCGGCGGGGAACCGAGAGCTTGCCAAGTAGTATACGGCATGAGACTGGCCGAGGCGCCTTCATCCATGACGGTGCCTGGTAGGGCGGTGTCATAGGCATGTACAGTAATCTGGAAAGGTACATGGGATGGAAGGCGGTAAGAGGTCAGGTGACTCCAATCAAAGGAGATAGCTGAACTGCTGGGTGGGGGAATCATATGACTGCCCCCATGCTCGAACGGAGCCGGAGAAGGACCCTCTGATTCGATAAGGATAAGAGGATCGCCGTCAGACTCATGAGAATCTGACGAAACATGAAGAACCTGTTTATGACTGTCGTCCAGAACAGGTTGGTCAACTGGTGGTAAACTCGAACTGACATGATCGCCGACCAATGGTTGATCGGGAACAGGCTGGGTGGAGCCAGGTGCAGGAAGAGGAGACTGAACAAGAGAGGTATGCAAACCAACCTTGTCGTCAGTAGAAGGACAATCTGTAGTTGCAGAAAGACGCTGATATCCAGTGGGGAGTTGGGGTGGGGGATCTGCAAGACTTTCCAAAATAGAGGAGGCTTTGTCCATGAGCAGACAAAGGTGAAGGAAGTGATGGCCTTCACAAAGTTTGCAAGGGAGTCGAATCTTCCCTTTGCCTTTAGTATTCCCAACTACGGGGGTATCATCGCCGTGAGCGTCAGTGGACGATGATGGACGGGCTGGATCACGAGACCATATCCTTAAGACCCTGGGAATGCCAGGACAATCTCGAAGGAGGTGGTTTTCCTTGCATAGTCTGCAAGGGAACTTGACCTTGGGTGGAGGGGTAGAAAGGAGTCTGTCTTCCGTTGTTCGTGGTGGAACAACAGTTGTGCGTGTAGTCGTCTTTTTGTTTGTGACCGTTCCCTTGTTTGACTTCTTCTTCTTTGTCTTCTTCTTCTTCTTGTTAGCTACCTGGGTACTTTCACCAGGCGAAGAAGGAGACGTTGAAGTAGGTGTCGAAGGGGTGGGGTCCACCTTTGGTTCAACGGGATGTTGAGCAGGCGGAGGGACTGATGTGGTATCAGCAGACACAGTAGGGACCACAGAGTTTGAAAATAGCCAAACTGGTAACCCGACAGTTAACCCTGGGAGGGTTAGTGTTGCCATATAAAGGGCACCAGCATTTCCAGGAGAAGGGAAACGACCAGCATCCCCATCAGGTGAGGGATTTAGGTTGATGAATCCCGGGAAATTTGCCATAGTAAGACGAAATCCTAGTCAAACTAGCGCGCTCAAGATCTAAGTGCGTAATGTGAACGTGGCCAGATAAATTATTAAGACATTTGACTTGACCTTTTCATCTTTAAAGAGTCGAGAAAAGGACGAAAAGCTGACTCTAGTCTCCTTTGATTTTTTAATGAGCACGAAGTGACAAGCTGCTCACTTACACCTTTTCTGTTAGACAGTCTGAAAAGGATCAAAAGCTGACTACTCAAATCTAGGCAAAAGGGTGTGCCAAACAATCCGTAAAATTGCTTATACACCTTAGCGATCAGAAGATCACCAAGGACTTCCCGTACTGCAGTCAATCTTCCCGAATGCTGTGTTCAGTGCATTACGGTTTGTAGGGCGGCAGACTCGGCTTCCTATGGATCAAAGGTTGCAAGCCTATAGGGGTCTCCCAATTTATACTCGACGGTACGTGGGAGCACAGTCCGTACTGGCACCTATCGTGTCACCGTGGAGGAATCACCCAACCACTCAACGATAAACTACCAGGCTTAACGACGCCGGAACACGTCTCTAGCCTAGACCTCTAGAATGTGAGCGTTAAGTTTCAATGCGTTGTTAGGTTCATTAAATTAATTTTATTGTTTATCTTCAATTAAGTCTCAGTTTCTGGTCTTAGCGAATGTAATCTCTCGAAATATCCTAAACGCCACTACATGCAAGAATTGTATTCATTTCGTTTGGATGAAATCTAGCTATAGAAGAGTTAAGAGATTCATACAAACAAAACGATGTCAAAATTTCTAATGCAGCTAACCAACAAGAAAGGAAAAATCTTTTCTCTTTTTCTTCTTTTAAAAGCAAAAAACTAACATAACATGCTAATTGATGAAAAGCAAAAATCTTTTTCTTTTCTTTTAAAAATAATATGATAATGCACTTAAGGGGTTTCAAGAGAGATTCGCAATCAGATAATTCATCCCAAAGAATCTATAACCAAATCTGAACCATAAACAAACCCAGCAAAGCAAAGAAAAACCAAGATTTTCAAGTAACTATGTAAGCTAAGTCACAACGAAATCAGGCAAAACAAGCAAGCTAAAAACGAGATACTTGCAGTATGAAGTGTAAAACTCATATAACCACCAGAAGAATATGGAAATCAATCAACAAAAAGACCGGATCTGTAAATAATCAATCCAACAGAAGGCTCGATAACACAAAAAACCACAAAGGCCAAGATGTAAAATCGGTGGACAATGGAAAATAACTGAAGGATGAGAAACCACCAGCCAAATATCAATCAAAAGACTTCCAGGGGGTATAAAAGAGTAGGAAGAGACAAACCCAAGCTTAAGAAACTGGCAGACAAATTTATTAAAAACTTAAGCAGCGCGGCGCGACTGTGTGTCTGCAACTCGCGCTAAGAAGAGATTGGCGCGAGTTGTCTGAAAGCAACACGCGCCAACCAACGCGACTGTGCAAAGAAAAAGCGCGGTGGCGGAGTTTGCCAGGCAAAAAGACAGAGAGGGTGGTCTCAAGCTTGACTTCTAGTATCTAGACAGAGCCAGCAAGTAAAAAAGACAGCAAGAACTCTAACCAAGAGAATTATTCAGACAAATAAATGAGAGAAAAACGACATGTGAAGCAAGATTGATATTGTCCAGTTTGTAAATCAACCCGGAGATCGACTGAAGTGGCATTGATCTACTTCACTTCTGCATAGCAGAAGTGTTTCGAAGGCTGCCTGGCCGCTCTTCAGACTCCATCCACAATTTACAAAATAAACAATACAAACACAATCAACAAACAACTCCCCAGTGGAGTCGCCAAATTGTTGAGGTCGATAAATCCCCTCTGCGGACAGAGGCGATCCCACTAGCCCGACAGGGGTCTAGCAACAATCATACACGCTGCATGCAAGTTCCTAATTGCATAATTTAAAGGTTGGTCAGAAAGACCTACCTGGAATCCAACGCTATTTGTCGTGGAAGAAACGTCGCTCCTGTCCTTTAGCTTTGGCCGGTCACTATCCTTACGTTCCACGCATGGACACCTGCACAAACAAAGAACAATCCAAAACAAGCGTAAAATCCAATATCATACAATTATATATCAGTCAAGCAGGATATAACTCAAATATTACCAGAAGAATACATGAGTGGAACCATAATAACAGTCGTTCATTATTCAAGAAGAGAAGAATTACAACCAATAAAGGCTTGACGCTGCAAATCTCCTCCAACTGGGTCAGCAGTTAGGCATGCCTTGCAAAGCCACTTCCTCTCTCAAAATTCTCAGCTCTTACTATCAATCTAGCATAATCTCAGCTTACTTTAGCTCAAAACTTCAACACTCTGACACTAGCACTCCAAAACTAAACTGGTTCAATGCAGGATGACAGTGATTTATAGATGGAAGAGGAGAAAGTATTCATCGTATCCGGACACCTACTGAAGATTTGCTATTGTCCCAGAATAGCCATTGGACTGAGTTGTCATGGATGAAAAAGACGACACTCGATCATATCCATGGGATTTTTCCCCAGAGAACTGCATGAGTAATGGAGGAAAAAACATTTCAGTGCGCGTTGGCCAAAAATCATGACTAATTTTGTGTGGCGCGGGCTTTTTTCTGTGACAGTGCGTCTATGGGCGCGCCCTCTTTGTAGGAACTGAGCCATTGGCGCGGGTCGGACACTGTGGACCCGCGCTAATGAAAAAAGGGTATTTTCCAAGGTTAATCTTCAAAGGGTGTCTTCAGGGATATTGAAGTTCATACTTAGGAGACCTCAATGCAAGTGTTTTTCAAGTTGTGCCACTGGTCACAGGTCCATAAATGTGTCCTCCAGTGTGTGACAGTGGGGGTAACAAGGACGGTGACCAACGGTGACAAATTACTGCGTAACAGATGCCCCCTAAAGCATGAGCCTCGAGAGAGAGAGAGGTGAAGTGCTTTACAAGATCATATCCAACTGCCACCGAGAATCTGCATGGAGAGATACAGTATGATATTTCAAATACATGATATATGTGGCATGGACGCAGCCATCCATTGACAGAGTATATAACAATCAAGATCCGTAGTATGGACGCAGCCATCTAGTTAGGATCGATGAATAGACTCAGGTATGGTCGCAGCCATCCAGTGAAAGAGTCATGTATCAAAATCACACCTAGATTACAACAGACACAATCCAGGGTCTTGCGTTCCACTTCGACCCGAACACAAGTACAAGTTCAAGCATGCGAAGATGTAAGCTGACGTCGAACATGCATGAACATCGCCTGATTACCAGCCAATAATGGAAGCTGTTAACAGGCGCAAGAGGTACCACCAATAATGACAATGGTCCTCAAGGTACTATAGGCACAATCTACGGCGTGTGAATGAATGAGCCGATGTTGAACACCCATAGAGTTATCCGATCGGAGGTCAATGATGAAAACCTCGCATCGAATACGAAGAACCTGCCATTGAGGCATGCAGGCTCAAAGGTACCAGAAGGGAGTCTCTAGGTCACTTTCCTGGATAATGAGTTGAAGTCGACAGGAAGTGATCTTCGTCGAAGGTGGGCCATAATGTTTCCCACATCATCGACACGAGACGGGAAGAGACAATGTTGTGAATTGAAGATTTATGAACTATCAGATAGAGGTGGTTTCTTTCAGAGGTCAACTTCTCTTGAACATATCGGTGGCACAACAGTGGAGTTGGCAGTATTCGACGTCAATGGATCAGAGGTCATGATGACGAGGCAATGAGCAGATGAGAGGTCAAATAGGATTACCCAAACCCATGGAGGCAAGTGAAAAAACAAGATGAAATATCCCCACCCTGACACGAAAGCAGAGAAGTGCCATGTTCAAGAGCGACATACTGCCGACATGACGATAATTACGGTTCCAAAATTTTCTTTT